>JAVKLF010000073.1:8247961-8261422 GCA_034783495.1 Millerichthys robustus | reverse complement strand
CATTAGCCTTTTAGATTGGGGCAATTTTTTGTGTTGTTTTAAATGTTAGTATTTTTTTCTGTCCTAAATTGTAACATTTTTACAATGATAACACACAAAAAAACGTATCAAGAAATAATTTTAAATCAGATCCCACACTTTATCATTTACAATAATGATAGTGTGTCTTTCAGTTAGGGCTCATTTATGTTGACATTTGTGCACCTATTGGAGATTTTACAGGCAGTATGGTAGTGACTCCACAGTTAAGAGGACCATATTATCTCCTTTCTGATTCAATGGCACATTTAAAAACTAAATTTACAATGCACTTGACAGCAATGCAGTTTTACAAATAGGCTTAGAATTAAAGAGAAGCTCACTGTTAGAACTTTGCAGGCAGACTGTTGAGTTGAAAGCCAGACAGAAAGTCTGGATACCTAAAATCTGATATAAAACAAAAGTCTGCATAAGGAAAACTTATAACACAAAGTACTCTAAAACGGACCTGGTGCTGACGTGTGTCTGACAAAACCAGATTTAACAGATGCTTCAAGGGGACCTTAACCCATGAAATCACGCTGTCCTGCATCCAGAGCCCCACCCTCTAACTGCTGTATAAATAGATTCTCATGACAGGGTAATTCATCTCTGGCCATGAAAACATCAGCTTTAAAAGACAGCTCGCTGAGACCCTGCGCTTGTTAGGGGCCAGATCAGCAGCCCAGATGCCAGGGATGTAAACTCATGAAGAGAAGATTAATTTATCTGTCATCCCTGACTTTGACAGTTGTTGTAAATTTGACTCTGGCCTCTGCACATGGAAGCGAGGGGAGGAGATGAGGGGCAGAAAGAAGATATGGAGGGGAGTGCGAAGAGAGCACGGCACTAACCGGGGAGGGGTAAGGTAGGGGTGAGCGTGTGTCAAAAATTTCAAACACACAGTATTGACAAGAGAACTCACTCACTCGCTGCTGGTGTGCACCTGGACTACATCTACAGCCACACCTATCCAGATGATGTGTTTGGAAGCCTATTGTTAAAAGTTTGGCAGGGATTCCGCGTAATGTCTAGCACCCTTCCGCCGCACTATTTCCCCCCTGCTGCTTTTTTTCAACATGGTGGCCACATAAGGCGCACTGGAAAATGAGTAGTGGTGGTGTCAGGGAGGCCATTTGGGGTCTGATTGATGGTAGCAAGAGAACCACATGGCGACCATGTTCTCTGATCTCTGTATGTGCAAGCCATGCTTGGCACACTTGAAGAAACAGGAGAAAATATACTTTTTTTTTTTTTTTTTAGCAGACCAGACACATGGAAATATACTTCTCATCATCTATCTGTCAGTGTTTCAGAAAATAGATGATAAATTGTGACACATTAAATACATAGAATTTAGGAAGAAACTGAGTTACATTTTTGTAACGGGGAAATATGCACTTATCAAAATCTTGATTCCTGTGCAATATTTGCTAGACTCTGGTATTACTTTTTAAAATTGATATGTTTATAAATTATTTGACATTAAGAAGGAGTAGGCAGGTATTAGTACTGTCACGTCAAGCATTTTAAATGCAAACTGAACAATTTAGTACCCATTTAATCCAGAATAGATTACTTGCATGCTTTGCACATTCTGCATTTGAGCCAGATAGCAACAGACTCTTTTTAAAGTTTTCAGTCTGACCTCTTTTTTTCCATAGATCTTCATGCCAGCATTGCAAGCTTTTTTAGATTTTATGGAGCCACAGATGTAGATGTAGTTGTGACCTTCAGCATAAATGCAAGCCTTGCACTCAGTAAATAACTCCTTTGAGCTCTGGGTCTGCATTGGAAAAATCTTATAACTCAAGTTATAGCTATTTGACCCATCTCTCTGTCCGAAAGATCTGCCACAACAGCCTTCATTTTTGTAGGAACTATCATTTTTAAATGACAACATACTGTGCATTACTAATTAATTTCTTTCAGCATTTCAGGGGTATTTACATTCAGATAAATCACTCTTTCTTTGGGCTTGTTTTGCATCTTATCACATCAATTTTATACGCAGAACATAAAAGCAAATACGTTAATTTGATTATATATTTGAAACTGCCCTTATACATTTCATTGGACCCAAGGGAAGAGACAAATATACTTTATGATATCTCGCTCTTTCAATGTAGATTAGCATGCTAATAGGCTTTTGACTTGGTTTGACAGACCTCGTTTCCCCCTGGAGAGGGCCAGCCTCGAGCCAGAGAGTGGGGATGGGGTGGTGGGGGGGGGGGGGATAGCTGGGGCCAAAGAAGGAGAAGGGGGAGGAGAAATAAAAGATTTAGGGTGGAGTGTGTTGCCGGGTGGATGAGAGGACAGGAGGTGATGTGAGCTTGAAGGAGTGTGGAAGATATTGCCAATTAGCATGTGGAAGAAAAAAGGTTCTGACAGGAGAGGTAACCCAGTCATGATAAATATGGTGACTTAACAGTCCCCCCTTCCTCCCCCCTTTGTCTGTCAGAGCTCACAGCTGTGGATGTAAGAACTCTTTTCACCTAAAAGGAAATCAGAAAGATAATCCATAGTTTGATGTTAGAAGAACTCTTGAGTTTGAGGAGAAAAGGGGTCACTGGTGTATAGGGCAATGGGTTTAAGCTGTAAACCCCTCACAAAAGGGTCTGACAAAGCAAGTTCCTCTTCAATCCTTCTAAGTGTGTTTAGAAAGTTCTGAGCACCTTCTCCGTGCATGACTAAACCCGCTGAAGAATGGGGAGATAAAAGAAAATCAAGGGTTTAAGCAGAAGTTTAATTTCCCTACGAAAGAAAATATCTGTTATCAATCATGGGGGAAAATTGAATTCTTTCACCTGTTCCATGTTTGTTTACCACAATTTCTCTGAATAATTTAAACAGCTTACTGCATTTGATTGACAATCCTCTCATAGTTATTGCATTGTCAGTTGCTGGCATTGTTGGGGGGGTTATGCATCTTGATCTAGAAAAGTTGGATGATAAAAAGTGATTTGAGATTTATTTGGATATACTGGAGAAACACCTTCTAAGCAAAAACACATGAAGTTGTTCTATAGAGTGGATACTTTAAGTGAAGTGGGACATGTCTCCATACATTTTCACTGTGGGCCATTGAGTATGACCAACTTATTACCTTCCTAATTTTTAGTCCAAGTCAGATCAATTCCATCAGTGGTAAAATATTAACATTTAATTAACACTACTCTTTGGAATCTTGGTTTAACTTCAAACCAACAGTAAATTCTTATCATTTATAACATGAAAAATGCAAACAAAGAAAATGAGTATTGTTTGACCATTCCTTGACCATCATTTCAAAGATAAAGCTGGAGTGCATCAGCTGTTTGAGTTGGAGATAATACCTTCACTGATTGTAGCAGCTGACCTCAAAAAGGCTTTGATGGCTATAACCTTTCTGTGACCCTTTGAATCCCAGTTCTCCCTTGTGTGTCCACTTACACACTGACACACACAGCCCATGCCATATTCTGCTTACTAAAACCCACACATCAAATTACATCTCACCGTTTTCACTGACAGTTTCGTGCAACTTTCAACTAAGGTATAGCTTTTGTGCACATTTGCTTACCATAAGAATGTAATTTTCAGTGATAAGGTTCTGGAACTTGGCAGGGGCTGCGGGAGGCAAATCTGTCATTTGGTGCCAAAACTCCCATCCTGGATGATCCAGGGGTCTGCCCTGGGGGACAGCTCAGGGTTGAGTGGGCCAAAGTAATGTCATGCTATTGGAAAAAAAAAAATAAAAATCTATCTTCATCTAACCTTTATTCCACATGGAAGGAAAGCTGTGCAGCAAAACGCAGTAAGTGGCACAATAGAGCATATGCAAATTTCATTATATCACATTAGGGTTTTAGTAAATGTCCTCATCATTCTAATTTAGGTATAATCACAAACAAAAATAAACATATTTATTTTGTAAAATGATGTACAATAAACACATTTTATTTAATCTTTTTTTTGTATATGTTACAGTTTTGTGACAGTTCAAGAGTACCAAGGGCCTGATTTAGACTAATGGGACATTGCACCCTTTTAGGGGTAGTATGCAGTAAAAATAAAGTACCCAGGGTGAATATCAGAGCTAAGAGTCTCACCATAAATACACAGGTCAGGGCTGTCAGCTAGAACACTACTCATCTCAGTCTGCCTTCTCTTTTTAGTTTTAAACCACTCATCGTGGTGGGGAGCGAGAAACAGATACAGTACAGACTGAGATGCCACGGGGAGAGGCAATAACAGGCAGAGAACGAGAGAGTGAAAACAAGAAAAGCAAGAGAAAAATAATAGCACCACTTAATGACACAAACTATCTTCCCTTGCTGACGGAGAAAGGCTAAGCTTCCTCTGAGTCTCTGAGGGCCCACTGTTACAAAACAGAAGACAGTAGGACTTTGACAGCTCCAAGTGTCTAGAGCCAGGGAAATAATTGATAGCAGGCTGCCTGCATCCAAGGTCCTTTAGCAGTAATTGCAAGCAGAATCTGACTCTCTGATCTCACCAGTGGTATTGGCTATGCCAGAACAGCCTAGCTTTGACAGATTGCCTTCCTGCAGTAATAACTTAGGCATGTTCCCTGTTTTCTCACACAAGGCCATACAGCACTGTCTCCACCACAGAACTAGCCCAGAATCATCAGTGGTTACTTTAGATGTGTATTTTGCTTTTAGCTTTAGGCAGATTTTTTTTGACAGGACACTCTTCGGGTAATGGTTTTTGCTTGTAGCATCTGCTCTGCATGTTGTCTTTTTATACTCTGGTGTTTTGAAACCCGTTGTTAAAAAAATACCAGTGTGTGTACGTTGTCTTAACATTAGCAAGACAAAATATATTCAGTGAAGCATGTGAACACTTAATATGAATCAGATTTTATTAAAGAGTCAAAAGAGAATGTTACAATAACTTTAAATCAGCTGTAAAAGAAAATCTAAATACTTTGGTTGCCATGGCGCTTCCCTTTGAATGACAGTCTGAAGGCTTTATGACCTTTTGAGGGATGGTCCTCTTCCTCCTCTCCCTCCCTTCATCTCCTTGTCTCCCCTTCCTCCTCCTTTTTTGCTCTGTGGCAGTCTTTCACACTCACTGTCTGCACTGTAAAGCACTCAGGGATTTATTGTCAGCTGAAGTTTCCTTGATGGGTGTAATAATACTGTGCCTTTCTCACCCACTAAGGTGGTAGAATCCCCTCCCTTTGCTGATGAGAGGACCCCTGTGGGCTGCCCTGTGTGCGCCTGTGTTCTTTTGCAGACTTATAAGCCTGCCAGCTCCACCCCATGGCTGTCCAAACAAGGTTTCTCAACAGGCACTCACATCAAAAAGAGCAGTGTGCAAAGCTGCTGGAAAGTGAAACGGCAGGATGTTGCCTACAGTTATTTATTTACTTGTCTTTTAACAAACAGAAGAAAAAAAGTTAGAAGCATGTGAGTGCTTTTGGTTTGGTAAAATCTGTGCATGTGTGTGTACGTTTTGGCTTTAAAACTGTAAACTGTTGCTACTGCTGATCATAGTTGAGTAGTTTTGTGTTCGTTGTGCCAGCAATAATTCTGGGTTGGACGGATGAGAGCAAGCACAAAACCAATTTCTGAATGAAAATCATTAAAGGAATGGAAGTGTAAATAGACACAATTCCCATGATGCTCCTGCAGGAAATGGGAATGGAGTGGTTTGTGCTGTACTGCCCATGTCTGCAAGTTAATCTAATTTATTCTTTAAATAAAGCCTTAAATTATAGCAAACAAACATTTGTTAAATGAGTCTGGGACTAAAATGTGGAAACACAAAATATCAAACACACTATAAAGAAAGGTAAATGTCCCTAAATGCTTTAAAACATACTCTCAGCTCAGCAGGTGGGCTGCAAAGGTGGCAACTAGATAATACAAAAAAAATCCTTTAAAAACACACAATTAATGGATGCTTTGTGTAATTCTTAAAATGGAGAGGATGAAGTGGTAGTTTTAGGTCAAAGAGGAATAAACTGGTTCCAACTTTCATCTATTATTCTGCGAGCTTGGTTTTAAGATTGATGGGTCTGTCACGGTGTTTTGAAATGTCTAAACATAGGCGTTTTAAAGGTGGACACAATGTGAAAATGTAAATAAACTTTATTGGAACTCGGGGTCAGGCCAAGGTTGGATTTATGGTTTTGGCATTCACCCTTAGGCCCATTCGTCATTCCTTTGCTCTACCAAGCCCCTCAGTTCCAGCTCCTCCTGCTGGAGCCAAGTCCACCCCCACAACACCCAACATCACAAGACCCTCAGCTGAACTACAGCCGACCTGCTGGATCCAAGGCCAGCTGGGCTTCAGATGCCATAATAAGAACCATTCAGTGCCTTTAATGAATCTGTGACTATTGGAAAGACCTCACCATCACCCTTTCTTTCAGTCTCTCTGCTCGTATATTTTTTCATCAGTCTTTATTTAACTCTGCACCCAATTTCTTTGTTTCTCCCTCCTGCCTCTGCTGTGATTGCCACTGTTATTTAGGACATTTTGAGTTTAGGCTGTCTTCCCACTGGAGTGGTTTCATACCACAATCTGTTTTCATTTATTTACTGCGCAAATGCTTGTCATTCCAGTGTTCCCAAATTATCAAGACATAACAGAGCCCCTTGTCATCAACTTACTAAAAACATCTGACTTTAGGCCTTTCTGTTAAAAAAAATGGGTTCAGTTAACGAACAGCTGCCAAAATCATTATCTCTGCAAGTTTATCATTGGATGTTAAAATTTAATTATGGGCATTGGGTTTATATTTTAAAAACAGGAAGAGGAAACTAAAAAAAAATAAAAAATACAGCCTGAGGGCCTCCAAGGCCTCAAGTTTATTTCTATGGTGATGCAATTAGACTCCAGGAAGCTATGCTAAATCCAAGATAAGTGTCAAAATGCATTTCTTTATTTTTTAATATCAACTTTTGTTGTGTCTCCAGGCTTTTTCCACATTTTTTAAACAACATTAAAAATCAAGAATCATCAAAGAATCACTTCCCCTATCTCTGAACAGTTGAGGTGGTGAACTTGTTGCAGCATTGGAATACAAGAAAACACCTGCCTTAAATGACTGAGTGAAGCTGGGAAGCATTCTGATCTTGTGTGACAGTTTGACTGCCTCGATGGGAGTGGCTTTCATAATCCCTCTGTTTAACTTGAGCTTTTTGGCCCAGCCGGGGTCCTGTCCTGGGATAAAGCAGTGGGCTAGGTCTTAATCGAACAGCAGGGTCGCTGGCTTCTTGTAGCAAAAGGGTCTTTGAGGGTTAGGGTGCGGAAGGGCACAGTTAGGACAGGGATGAATACACACAAATAGGGAGGGATTAGAGTATTTTGCCTACTTGCAAATAATGAAAGGTTTAATGGGCAGTTTTAGAAAACTCAAAGAGAAAAAGAAATGATAAACCTGTCTTTGGTTTTGCTGCAAAACTCATCATTTTCATTTCAGACTGCATTGAAACAACCACCGTTCACACAGAATACCTTTCTCTGCAGATGTTAATCACTGCCTCAAGGAAAACGAGCACAACTGGCGATTAACAAGTGGTAGAAGTGAAATTGGTTAGTTATGAGATTCCTGTTGAGCTGTGGGAGCATTCTGATTATAGACTAGTTGTAACTGAAAGGCTGGATGATTTTTTTATGTTATTAATTGATATGCTTGTTGTTGTTGCCTAAAGTATAGATAATCACAGCCAAAATAAGTAAATTTTGATCCCTGCATTTTATCTTAATGGTCTGTTTGCAGAAAGCAGAGTAGTATGAGACCATTCCTTAATTTAAAGAATAAGTTAAAAGCGGAGTAGGTAAACAAAACAAAAAAAAATCACATTTATATTTGTAAATAATGGGTCTGTTTCGGTTATTTGTTTTGACAGAAAAACTATGATCTCTTTAAAAATGGGACAGACAACTCATTTAGAATTATAAACCATTTTCTCTGTTTGTCACTTCTATTGATTTTTTCCCCCTGCCCCCGTCTCTCATAGTTTATATCTAGCTCTGAGATATACTCCTGAAGAGGATTTATTGCAGCTATAGGCCTTGCCCGGCAGGTCTGCCATTACCAGGAGAAGAAAAGTGAGAGGTGGGGGGGGGAGGGGCACAGCAGCAGTGCAGTATTGGATAGTGTTTAAATACCGTAAAAAGAGCCAGCTCATTTACCCAGAGCTTTGAAAAACAGACTGGTGTGATAATCCTGTGAGTAGCAGGTGGCCTCCTTTAATGTCAGTGTAAAACAAAATTGCCCTTTTTCCATTTTCAATTCTCTCTTTATAATCTTTAAATGAGACAGTTGATCGCCTGATGGCAAGAAAGAAATATGGATTTGCCAGTTCTTACTCGAAATGGACCTAGTAGGGGATAATGGTAAAGTGGCTGTAAAATAATTTTAAAAATGCATAGTTGCTTTACTTTCCTGTCTTTTCCCGTTCTCCTGTTCAGACAGGGCTGACAGCAGTGAGGACGATGAGGAGGAGGAAGCAGGTTTTTTTTTCTTCTTCTTCCCCCACCACTTCCGAAATACCTGCTGGGTCCAGGCTCTTTTATGCTCTTGTTGTGACAGGTAGATTTATAAGGCTTGAAATTTGTACAAATCAGTTGTCATTCAGCGGCAGCTGTCAATGTGTCAAGCTGTCAGGGCCTGCTGTGAGAGAGATGCCTTAGGGGGCTGATCGAGGGGGCAACCGCCCAGAAAAGAAAATGAGTTCAAACAGACCTGAGAAGCTCCTCTATTCTACGGGCCTCTCTGCCCCTGTGGAGATGCCATCGATTTCTCTTGATGTTGAGCAACAGCGTGCCCAAAAAACGACATGGCACACTGCTCTCAACCCAGTCAGACTGTGACACACCATTGTAGACTGCACCAATCCCCTAAATCTGTAGATGCCTCTCCTTTTCTACTAAATGGTTAGAAATATGTAACCTCTTTGAGGATAGAGAAGACGTTTAGATGTGAAAACAGAAATCATTCAATATTGTGTAAAGATTGTTGTTGATTGTGTTTTGCTTGCTTGTTTTCTCTGGCTTTGCGTCTGTGCGATTGGTGAGCCTGCTGGGGCACACCTTCATTGACACAGGGCCTTGGGTAAAACCCACCTTCACTGTCCTTATTATTCTACACACCTGTAAAATGGAAAGGCAAGAACAGGTGCTTCTAGCACTTTGGAGTTTGTGGAATCAAAAGGCAACAGCTGACAAAGTAGCTGCACACAGTGGATGCACCAAGGTGTGGGTTGACACAAATATAACAGCTTTGTGGTATTATTGGCTCAACTTGTAGGTGCAGATGGAAGCAAATTTGTTCTTATTGGTAACACATTATTAGCACACTGTCTCACATCCACGATTTGAAGTGTGTAACCAAAAAGTATCATAATTAAAAGAAGATGTGCCACATAAGAACTTTGGATTAACACTGTTTTGTCTCAGCATGAGCTAAAATATTTTTTTAGTCACATTGCAAGTTATTGTTTAATTTATTCTGAAACCTATCCTCGATGTGTCATATGGTTCTTTTAACTGTAAACATGTTTTTTTGACTAAACTGTGACATTGTATGCACAAGCTGGGTTTTGAGTTAATGATGCTGTCACATTTATTGTCAGCAATTCGCAGTTGGGAAACAGTACATGATGCTTTTTTTTGTGTGTTTTTTGCACCTTGCCCCTTCAATTTAATGACAGCAACAGTGTGTTAAAACATCCTTCAACAGAACTGTTTACATCCAGGTGTGTCAGCCAAGTTTGTTTTCACACCTTTCACGCTTATATTTATTTTGTATCGGAGCCAAACTCTCTCATCTGAGTTCACCAAGTTTGGTCTCCTGACTCTGACTTAAATGTTTGACTAAAATTTTAATTTTTTTGTTAACACACTGAACCTTAGAAAGAACACAAATTAGGTAATCTGATGTTTGAGAGATCCTTAATTAGGAACTTCAAAGTATATTTTCTTTTTCCTTCCAAAGCTGTTTCGGCATCGTTAACCTGGCTTCAGTCCAAACCTCCACCCAAACATGTGTGAACACAGGCACAGACATAGACATACATCAGAGCTGGATGACTACACCGTAATTAGCCTGATGAGGTTTTGGGGGATCGTTCTTGAAGATTTATCATCTCCACCTGGCAATGTGAGGTCCCTGAAAGAAAAGCTTTTTGTGGGCCAGTGTAAGGAAGGTGACACTCGCTCAGCAGCCGTGCCACAAGGGGGGGAAATATTAATCAAAGTTTTCCGTGTAGCTATTAACAGCTGCTGGTGATGGCCTCTGTGTGTGGGTGTGTTGATTGTGTGGCAATGAGCAGGAAGTTAGTCCGCAGAGAGACGAGTGTGATGTGTCTGAGTTTGTCTTGTAAAAATGCAGCTGTCCAGGACATGACAGCTACAGCGTTAGAGGGGCCATTACCGGGTGTAGAACATTTCCTGGGAAATGGCTTGAAAAATGACAATGCAGCATGTGCAATATTAATTGCTGCACAGTCACCATAAATAAGTCAAAAGCCGTTAAAAGAGGAACAAAGTAGAACAGTGCTAGTTAACAATTGATCGTAAAGCAGGAGAATAATGTAAAAAAAAATATGCATGAATTATTTTCATTGTTGCTTTTTCGTGGTAATTTGAGTTGTAGATGCAAGGTTTGTTTGTTCTGTGGCAACAAATGTCATTTTCCCTGCTGCGGGATATTGTTTTACTATGAAAACTCCTGTTCTGAGAGGTCAGGTAACATATTGACATTCACTCTGTTAGTGAATCATTCTGTTTTCTTTGAACTTTGTGACTCTTACTTGTTGAATGTGGAATATTTGTACTTCAAAGGATCAGCTTTGGTTTGCAAATGAAACCTTCAATGTTCACTGGACTCCCATTTAGTTGCAAATTAACAGTTCATTGTTGGGAAGCTGTTGGCACTTGTTTGGCAAACCGTTTTCATGTAATGAATACACATGTCATCAGTTTACAAGGCTCTCAGAGTGAAAAGAAAACAGTATGCTTGCCGTCACAAGCTTACCATTAAATAGCACTGACTTGTTTGTTTGCTTTCGTTGGAGGAGCTCTGTAACAGTATTCTAAGCATTTTATAGCGTTTGTGAATACAGTACATCTGTTTCGGTGATCTTTTCATGAAAGTCTGTGTTAGTTTTTACAGTCAAATATGTATAACAGTGCCTTTAGTATTTTAAAATATGGTCATATTATAAAAGCAAAGATTATTTTATAAGGGACAGGATTTAAGGGACAAATTTATTGGTCAAAAGCTGCACAGTTCTGCACAGTATTACACAAGATGTGTTAGTTCTCAAATTCTCAAAGTATACGTTCAAGGTGAATTCCAGGCGCTACCACTCCAACTTTTAGCTCAATATATGTAAAACTGACATTGGTATAGACATTTTTGTGTTTTCTAAGTTCAATTGGATGGCCATCTTGAATTGGGTTGACTCCAAAAGTTAATCAGATGTTAAAATACATCCAATGATTAGTTTTGAAAAGTTTCATTAAAATTCACAAAGTGCCAACAGACTGTCAATGTTGAATTCAAAAGTTAATGACAAAGTTTAAAAACAAATCTTATATGATCAGTTAGTGCTCAAAGTAGGTGTTGTTGATGACTATTGGCAACTAACTCAACAAATTTTAGCATACATCAAAACTTACATATACATGGGCAATAACATTGTTGCCTTTCTCCTTTAGGTAATAATTAGACATTGTCTTACTAAAGCTAAGTCAGATCAAAGCTTAAACTAACTAATTTTCAAACTTTTTAACATTCATTTTTAATTCCTTAAATTTTGCACATAAAACAAACCGTAAAACAGTTTGTTCTGCTGTTATTGTTTTCATGTCTGGTCTCTCAGCAAGCTTTTGTCTGATTTAGCGAAAGGGTATGTGTTGTTTAATAGGGAATTAATTCTCGCCCCTGCCGCCCATCTCCCAGTAAATCAGGCATGTTAAACAAAAACCTGAACACAGTGACTAATTAGAATCAAAAGGGCTGGGATCCATAATGGGCCTCCTTCACTCAAAACACCACTCTGTAATTGGCCATAAATAAACTCTTGCTGTTTTTGTGTGAGCTGTAAACAGCTGAATGCTTCAATTAAGCAGAAATACACCAGTGCCATGGTAAATACAGGGTGCTCGGGAGCTGCCGACATATGGATATGATCTGTTCTCGTTCCCTCCTTCAGGCCCTTTTTCTGTAAAGTGCATGAGAAGCAAAGATAATTTCTTCATTCTACATTGACTCGTAAATAGATAGTTACCCTCTTAGATACTAAAAGTTTCCATTAAAGATGGCTGAGCTTTGTTATTGACACTGTGGGTTGCCTGTGCAGGGGAACACAGTAAAATTTATCAGTGCACTTTTCTTCACCTAATAAATCATCTAAACAGGGCCGACCATATGGCAGATAAGACCTTGGAAATGTGGCCACGGCATGTGAAGAGTCAAGTTTCTTGAAATAAGGAAAGATCACGGATTGCTCTCTTCCTTTCCCTCCTCACAGAATATCTCCAGTTATTTACACGCCATTTTCTTGTTCACCTTATCACCTCTTTGTCACGTTTTTTTACTTTCCTCAAAGAAGAGAAAAGCAATTCCTGTGTGTAAAGGACTAGGAGTAGATAACTCTCTCCCTTCTTCTCTCTTTCCACCCATCTCCTTTCCTTTCACCTCCTCCTCCACTTCCCCAACCCACCCCATTCTCTGCCGAGAGGGTCCTGGGAGGTGCACAGACTGATGGGAGAGGATGATATATGTACCGTCTGTGTCCCGGCTCTCCTCTGGCCCTTTGTCATTAATCATAGCCATTAGCTTTTCTCACTGCAGCCTTGTCTGTGCATCGCTATAAAAGCAGCCTTTTCTCTCATATCACACACCGAGAGAGTCCGCTAATACTTCTGCCTCACTGTCACAAGGCTGCCTTTTCAGTACACAACAGACAACTATTGTTATGTAGAAGACAGATATAATATCCAAAACCTGTCATTTCTCACCAGCTGAGACAGTGAAATATAGGACAAATTATTGAGTGGCTGTAAAGTAGAATTGATCATCAAAATTGATTTTTGCTGATAACACTTTCTCTGTGTCCTCTACCTTGTGCCTTTGCAGTGCACATTTTTCTGATATACAGACTGGTAAAATTACACAATGACTAAACAATATATAAAAAGCTAACAGCATAATTTATTTGTGACATCTGTTTTGGACTGTTTGAGCTGGGCCACAATGGATTTGACTTTGAGGGGAGGCTGTAGAGACTAGGTTTGGAAGGCCAAAGTGTGAGTTAATGAGAATAAACAGCTGGGCACTGTGGTGACCATCTAGTGTAATAGAGATGTATGGCCGCCAGCCCCTGCACGCCTACTCCTCCAATCCCCAAACTGTGCCTGACAGATATACTAAAGCCCCATCAGTCTAGTCCGAATCATGGAGAATACACACACACA
>JAVKLF010000073.1:8219378-8238397 GCA_034783495.1 Millerichthys robustus | reverse complement strand
TTTTATACTCTGTCTCTGTCTCAGCCTCGCTTTCTCTCGTGCTCTGGTTACTGACATTTGTGAACCGCCGTAACACATTTTAGCTATGAGCTGCTAGGTTGTCACTTATTAGTGGCTCATCCCTAGATTTAGTTGACTTTTTGACATTATACTTAATTATTAAAGCTGTGTTAGGTCAGTAGTACCTTCAAAAAGCAATACCAAAACTACTGTGATAGACAATTTTAAAACTTAAAGAAAATTTAAAAAGCAAAATATAAATGTAGCATGAAAGGACCCCACTTTATTTATTAACTCTCTTTTTTTCAGCAACTCTTCTATGTAAAAGTTTGTGAAAATTCTTTTGAATAATTCTTAGTATTCTATATTTTCTGGGAGGGCTTCAGTAGCTCAGTGGTTAGTGCTGCAGGTTTGAGCCAAGGTTGTGTTAGGAAGTGCATTCAATGTAAAAGAATTGCCAAACTTTCATGCAAGCCCACTTGCTTTGGTGACCCCTGCAATAGGGAGCAGCTGACAGAAAAAAACAACACATTTTTTGCAATGTTTACTTTACCAACGGCAATACAAATATCACATGTCTGCCACTTATGACTGCTCTCCATATTTTCTGTTTGCAACAAGTTAAATTTGTCAATCTTTTTTGTGCCTGAACTTTTGGTGACATTTACCCTGTACCAGTGCATGGTTGTCATGCAATGCTTCATTTTGGAATGTGATGATCAGATGACTTTGCTGGCCTTTGCATGAACCTGGTCTGGTGTTGATTTAGTGAGATGCAGGGATCAAAGTGATCCCTTTCAGCTTTTTTTTTCTTCAGAAGGGCCTCTGACTGTGAACTAAACCTGTCCTTCATGATATTACTAAACCTACAGCAAGGTACCTATGTAGAAATTATGAAATCATTATTTTTTGCCGTGTCAATAGGAGTTTTTCCTAAACAGTTGTATTTATTTTACTTCAGCAATACTTTAGAGTTAGCCAGGTCAGCATTAATCATTAATTATGATGCTACTTTTTTAAAGGCTTGAATACCTATGGAAATAGCTTGGAATGCACTCATGATATAAAATAATAATTTTCTGTTGTCACAGTCCCAAATTAAACGTACTAGATGTTGAGCAATGCTCTGTTATCAGCAACATGCTGAAATAGTTATGCATACTGAATGGAGTTTTTTGGTATTGCCAACAATTTGGAGTGATAAAGCCCACTTACTAAACAAGTCAATACTTTATCTACCAGATTCACTCATATCAGATTCTGACTGTGGAAGTGAATTGTGGTTTGATGGTCATGGAGGCAACAGTGATTTAGTGCAATTTTCAAATAAACAAAACAAAAGAATATGTGAGTGTAATGGTTATAGCTGGCAAACGGTGCCCTGGTTTGAATTTCAAAGCTCCAGACTATCCAATATCTGAGTTTTCCAATATTCTGCCATTGTTGACAGGTGGATTATATTTTTTCCATGGCAGAACAATTGAAATGACAGTGGTTTAACAAACCTGGACGAGACAAAGGAGATATGGGGTTCCTACAGGAACTATGCTGTCAAAATTGAACACACTTGGTGCACGGAAGTAAGTAGTCCTGCTTTCTATCTTACTTGGGGATAAGAGTTTCCCACATTGTCTAAATATCCAGGACTGCTTTTGATAAATGTATGGGTAAAACTGGTTCTATGTGTACCTCATAATGATAGTAAACACCTGCAAATGTTTGACTTAAAATTTATCATGATGTGGCAAAAAAACCAAAAACACACTTAAAATATAATTGCTCTTGAAATTACGGAACAAGGTTCAAAAGTTTGATCTTAAGTCTTTTTCATCAGCAAATCTGTGCTCTTTTGGCTGGAATCCCAGTAAAATGCCACTTGCTTCTTGGCGCTGTCATACAGGATTTCTTCACAGTTCCATTATTTTGCTTTTTGAAGGCTGTGAGTTGTGGCCATATGGAGCCCATCCCTTTTGTCTTGTGCAGTGCTATTTCATCGCAGAGCCTCTGGTTGAGACTGGGTTAGCATGTGGACTTGCTTGGTGACTGTCAGTCCTTGTAGTCTTCTGTTGGTTGACACATGAAACCATGCAGTACACTGCTGGCCTGATGTTAGAACTCACTTACGATTAACTTGAGAAGTCACTGAAATGGTGACTTTACCCTATTTTCTTTAGAGTATACGAGCTTACACAACAGTATGTAAGCAAATGCAGATGGGTAACAGGATGAAGTGTATAGAAGTACTGTCAGTGAGGTAAGCACAAATGTGGTTTCTTTCACAGCTGCTCGCTGTCTCCATGGGCAAATTTCAGCACTCCCTGCCACATGGCTCTGCTTTTCTTCAGTGTCCCCACTTTACCCCTTGGTCCTCTGAATTTAACACCCTCAGCTCCCAAGCCATTTGCAAAAAAGCATGTAGAAATACTTGTAATCATACTTGTAATATTTGTCTGTCACCGGTTGACAGGTTAGAGCTAAAACTTAGGACCTTTGTCTATGCATTTTTAGGCTGACTCATTGCATCCCTTTCCCTTTGCATCCTTTTTAGCCTTATCCTTCTGTTTTGCATGTTTACACAAGATGGGTAGAAATCTGCCAAATGTCTTCAGATGTGTGTGTTTGTGTGTGTGTGTGTGTGGGTGGTGGTGGTGGGGGGCTAAGGCTGTCTGACCCTTCAACAATTTTTTTAGAGGCACATGTAAACCAAAGGGGTAAGAGCTGCACTTAATAAGAAACAAATAACAAAAACACTTGTTAAAATATGTGGTCACAACAATCATTTTAATGCCTGATTGATATTTTTTGTGTGTTTGGTATCAGTGCAGGTAATCTTTACAAAACAATATTGCAGATAACGCTGTTGGATTTTTTATGTTCAAACATTTTACTGTCACAATTACCATTATGTTTAGTTTGCTGTATTCTAAAATAACATTTTTGTTGTAATTGCTAACCCTCCTGTGTAAGTGTAAAAGCATAAACTTGTAAAGCAGTGTGTATTGTGACCTAAATGACTAATATAGTTATGAATGTTGATGTCATTTCTGTTTATGTAAAGAAAAAGCTTGGTGACAACTGCATGGTGAATTGACTCCTTGAAGTGGTGTCCCATCTCATTGTGGAACATTTTAACCACTACCCATTATAACTTCAAATGAAAAGCCAATACATAAGAGGGAGTTGGGGGTAGGGGTAACACTAGAAATTAGAATTTAATCCTAGTATCAAGTCTTATTCTTGCAGTTCTTGTTGACCACCTTTAGCAGTCATCATATATCAAATTGTGTGATGTATATGCGATTTAGGTGAACTAGACATGGGACAATCAGCTATTTAGAATAAATTGCTTACAGGGATGAAATTATGCCTTAATTGCCCAAACCCATGAGCCCAATTCAATTATTTTCATGCCCGGATGTCTTTTTATTGCTTAGAAATTCTCATAAAAAACTGTAATTCAAATTAATATATAACATTTTTTTTATTTTTTACTACTACATCTGCGCTTAGTGTGAACACCTCATGCTTTACATGTTTTGTGTGCACTAAAATTTTTAAAGGCTGGTGTGATTTAGGTAAAATCTGACTTCAGGATGTGTTGATATATTCTGACTTGCAAGAGACTCCAAGAACATATTGATGAATAATTTTATCTGGCAATAAGTCAACTTAGGGGTCAACTCATCTTAATTTTCAAATATCAGTCTATGATCATGTGATACAAGCATCAAATGACTTGGATAAATTGAAATGGCATACAACAAAACAGACAGTATTTTTATATTAACTAATTTCCTTTCTCTTCTATGTTTGTCTGCTTCTCTGGATATTTGCTGATGTGGGTTTCATCAAAAAGGTAAGATGTGAAGTATTATTCTAAATGAGATGCAGTTCCTGTTACGTCTAGCTGCATTCCCACAAAACAGAATTTAAAGTACGTAGCTCAACCATCCGTTTGTCTTGTTTATTGTGCACAGTGGCATGACTGTGTGAATATTAATCATGCTTACACAAGTGTCTTAATTACTCCCAGTGTAGCTGCTCCCTCTAGAACCCAGGAGTTGACCTTTCTTTCTCTCGTCTTATACCCCATTAATCATCCATAATCAACACCAGCAGAGTCAAGGAGAGGGCCACTCTGAGCTGCTGAACACTGCCCACAGGCCTCCGCCACATGCACACTCAGATCTTTATTAGTGGACCACATATGAATAGACATAAACAAAAGAAAATACAAATCCCCCCAGCAAAACTCTAACTTCAACATTATCCTTTAAGTACATGTAATTTACCAACAATAAAAAAATCTCATGACTTAATTTCCAATTATATAGTTTTTATCATGTTTGTTTTACCATTTAGCATTTATTTGCCTCTGATTTAAATGCACTCTCACATTTTACATGAGACCCACAGGCTGAACAAAATATATTTCTCATATAAACGTGTCACTCTGACATTCATGGCACATATTGATTCATAACAATCACATAGTTGATCTGTCTAAGTGCCTGGGATGCAAAGAAAAGTGAAAAAACTACAGTCTGTAGGGCTTTTAACATTTCAGGTCTTGTTTAGCCGTGCCAATGGCAGATTGACAAGTGGAGTTTCTGCTGTAGCAGGTAACTGACATGCCAGGCCTCCCTTCCCTGCTGACTGAAAGCTTAATATATCATTTGTCAGTCAAGGATGGGCTTTCATTCAGTCATGGCTTGGCATCCAGTCAAATGCCAGCTGGAGCTTCGATTTCATGCAGAAGAGAAGTTGACTACACAGTAAGGAGGGTTGTATGGTTAAACCGATGTTTGAAAGAAAGTAGTTTAGTTAAGTCTGAGACCGCTCTGTCTGTTACCTTCTTCGAGTTAATGTGGATAGGCAGTTCAACTCCTCATGAAGAAATCGTTCTCCTATGAGGGGAGTTCAGATATTTCTGAAACACAGGGTCATCTTGCATCACTTACATGCAAAAGGACAAAACACCACTTCAAAGTTTTATAATAGTTTTATGACTGCCCACAAATTGCTGTCATAAATTTTTCATTCTTTTTAATTTACTGCCATAAATCAAGGCTGCTGTGGGCTCTCGGCTGTAAATGGGATTGCTTCATAGTTTTGGCATGCTGCAATCTGGCTTTGGATCTTTGAAAAACAGACAGCACACGGAAGGTAGTGCATTAATTTAAGTCCATAAATTATGCACTTACTTTTATAATGTCAAACCATAAATAATGTTGATGCATCAGGAATTGCAACACATCACCCATAGAAAATATGCATTTGAGATGAATGGGGATGCCTTGATGGATAATGGATCTCAACTAGTGTGAGCTATTTAAATTTGCTCCCCAGAGGAAATGACGATGCAGAATTGGGGATACAAGTTTTACAGAAGCTGTTAGACATTTATGAGCTGCCTCACATAACTTAGGTCAGTTATAGTTTTTGTTGTTTATAATAACACAGTACAAGTCTTATTGTTCGCTTTTTAATTAACAATATGCCTATGACTAAGACACAGTTTATCTTAATAAAAATGTAAAAATCACATTTACACCATTTTACTTCACGAAGTAAAGCCAGGTTCTTGCTCATCCGATGGATTGGTCTTATTGTTAACAAAAAAGTTGCTTGTGGTAATTCCTACATTCTCCCTTGGGTGCAAAGTCTATGATTAAGTAAGGGAATTTACCAAGGCTTGTGCAAATACTCAGTACATTGAATTCACTGAATACTGTGTATTATTTGCCATCAGGAGAGACTAATACTAGCCACTTTTCTTGTAATATATTAGAGAAGAAAAATTGAATGTGCTTATACAGTAGGATCTGGTTCAGTGAAGTCAGGTATGAATGAATTGTATTAACACTCATGTAGTCTTAATAATATAGCTTTATTTCCCTCTTAAAAGTGAACATAACAGTGGGACAAGTTGTGTGCTTTATGATCCTCTGGATGTATTAATTATCTTCAGAGAAGCTTATTTGGACAGCTCATTCATTTTTGCTTGATCGTATTGACAAGCCGTTCTTAACCAGTCAAGGTAAATGCCATGATCAATACTGTGGTATTGGCTTGCATTGTCACAATAATCCCTGTATGTGAAAATGACAAAAGAGACTAGAGGGGAAAATCAGAGATGCTTTGCAAAGAGGAAATGTCCTGTTAGAAATGTGATATTTAAAAATAAAAGCAAAATAAGCAAAAATTGAAATATATTTAATAGCTAAATGTTTCATGTTTGGCTGAAGTCAGTTTGCAGAATAGAAAGCGTTTTGGCTTTGATAAGTACCTAAACTGTAAATTTACAACATCACTATCCTATCTTTAAATTTGATGCCATAGAGTGGCATGTGCATCCTACGGTGTCCTTGATTTTTCTGGAGATTATAAATGATCCTGATGTTTATATGGTAATCTTATGTAAACTTTAAATACCATAAAGAACACAATGCTAAATTGCGTACGCTTTAAAACGTATGGACCAAAGCAAAGTAATTAAACAGTGCACTGTGCAAAAATCTGTGGTTAAAATACTCAGAGCATCAGACTTCTGCAGGAAATTGCTCCTTTATTCCAATCCTATTGATCGTTCAACACTGACCTTAGCGTTCCAGTGATGCAGATGGAAGATTGTTTTTCTTTTCATGCAAAAGACAACACCCAGTTTTCAGCAAGGCTTTCCAGTTGACCCCATTTTCCTCCCTGGGATAATAAGCTTTGACACTGATAGTAAATATCTCCCTGGGTTTCATTACCTTCTGTTTGCCATCGTAAATCCTTCCAAAGGAGAAACATTCCCCAAACTACCCATGCAGGTATATTTGTGTGAGTTTTATGGCTGGATGTGTGCTTGTATGAACATTTGTGAGTTTGGGTTGTCATTGCAAGGCTTCTCTATATGGTTTAGTGAGAGCATGGTAGACTTTAGGTTTTGAACGCACACACACTTGAATTAAATTTTTTTAAATCAAGAATATCCCAGTGAGCCTGAAAGGAAGATAATGGTTAGATGGATGTATAAATCAAGAATGCTTTCTGTTTAGTTGAACCAGAGGGTTCAGGATTAGAGAATACAGATTTTAAAAGACTGAGATACAGTGGATGTATTTTAGAACAGCATGCAGATTTTATGACTGCAGTGGAAGGCAGTTTATTAGAGTAGGCTTTTTTAAAGACTACAGTATATCCATGTAGCTAATCCTCTGCTATCCTTGCCACAAAGTCAACAGACTGCATGGCCATAGTCAACGTCCTTGCCCCCTTGATTTAAGAACACTCTTACCAGAGCCTGGCAAGGCTGTTGGTCATCTCATTCTCTTGAACTGTCACTCTCATGTGTAATTTGCCCTTCAGAAAGTAAAAAAAAAAAATAGCCTAACTCAAACCGTGAATAATGAGTGGTTGTTAGCTTTTGAGACAGAACAAGCAAAGTGAAACACAAAACACTTGAGTGAAAAAAGCTGTAATTACCCAAAAGCCTGTGAGTGCACTCTTGAGGGATTGCTGTTGTGTGTGAATGACCTTTCATGTCTTTGGGATGTTGTTTCTTGGTTCCAAGTTAAACTGATAAATCTGGAAAAAAATATGGAAATGGGGTGGGTGGGGGGTGTGGGGTGGTACAAAAAAACCTGTTATAGACAATTTAAATATAAGACTAAACTAGACATTTTCCTCTACTGGACAATGTCTACTTTTAAAATCATTCTTTAAAAAAATAGAAAAGCAGGTTGTGTTTTATTGCAGTCCATGCTTTAGTATCTGTAAGTTATAACATAATAATTTCAACACCATCAACCTGCTGATCTTGAGTTTCACGTTAGCTTTGTTTTCTCAAATACACCCTGAGAGACCACCCATAGGAAGATGGATTACTGTGAGATATGTGTGTCACCAACAGCTAGCCCTCCCTCAGTCTGCCCACATCTTCAAAAGTCCTGCTCAAGCAACGACAAATGGACAGATTACACAGTGACTTTAGGATGACAGATAATGCATAGCAAGCACAACTGCAGTGCGGGAACCTCCTGTTCCAAGCCTGAAAGTCTGACTTTTTCTTAAGATTTATTCCATCAGTCAAGTAATTAACATGATTTATGGTACTGGGGTGACTGTTTGTGAGACAACAAAGGGGTCGGGTGGTTCCTCCCCCAAGGAGATGCTATCAGGTGTTTTCTGCTGTGCTTGCAATGCAGTCAGCATGCAGCTGTAAATCCAGTCATTCAGCATTGAAGAAAGATGACCTCCCTACTCCTTGTCTTTTCTTCCCTTTAGTTCTTTCCCCTTTTCTGCTCACCCCAGAAGGTCACAAGTTCACAGCCCTGCCTTAACTGTTAAAACCTGTGGACTGAACTTCTGACCTCACCTAGAGTATTTTTTTTTTTAACACAGTAAAAAGTGTTTACAAGAGCTTCAGACCAGGCCAGGAGTTTAGTGGCAAAATAGGGTAATGCAGCTCACTCGTTGGTTAGTTTAACAAACACAATTACCTTTAATAAACATGTATTTTAGAAAAAAACACCACATTTAGGCCTGCAGTGGTCTGGCACTGACTGAAATCAAAGACATGTTGAAAGTGAAATCAACAAACATCAAAGATTTTGCAAGATCACATATTAGTTTACATTATGAGGGGTGATCTAACATGCCGACATTCCTCCAAGCCTAATTTTATGGCTAATGGCAATATAGATATGATCTTAAAGCATTAGCAAAGACACTGTCAGAAAACTATATTTTATTATTCTCTTCTTTGCCTGTCACATAAAATATGTACAACACTTATACCAGCTTTCACAAGAGTGGCAGTTCCCCCACATTATTGTTGCTCGCAGGCAAAATCAAATGCATGAGAAGTGCTCAACTCAGCCTTGTTTATGCACACACTCTTTTCCTGTAACCTCTATAAAAACAAAACATGGTTTCTTTAGGCTGTCAGCTTCCCTGTTAAAACAGGGGGAGGGGAATTAAATGCCTACAAGCAGTCTTTATGATCTGATAAAAGACAGCATTTACTATTGACTGATTTACTGTCTGCCAAAGTTTGAGTGCGTTGTAATAACTTCAGCTTTAACTCAGCCGAGCAGACATGCAGAGCAGCTTTCGCTGTAAAAAAATATGAATATTTTTTGCAAGTTTGTTGAAGATTATTTTTTGTCACATTGCTGTATTCTCCATAGAATGTTTGGAAGGTGATCCAAACATTAGACTGTGATAAATAGTTTTCCTGTTTAATTGTTTACTACCAGAAAAAGTTATTCCTTTTTTAATGTTTTTTTAGCTATTGTCCTCAACATATATGTTTAATTTAGTCTGTTTGGGCTCTACTAGTTATTTTTGCCAAAGTAAAAGGCTTGGCTGTCATTAGAGGAATTACTTTGGCTGCTTGTATTAGGATAGCAACGTGTTTAAACAAAGAGCAAGATATTTATTGCAACCATAGACATATTAGTTCAGTTAAAGCAGTATTTTATTGTTCTAATCAGACAGGACAAATGGCAGTTCAGACCGCTCACAGAATGATGTTTAACTTCAGCTTTAGTTTCTCAACCTATGTTCCTGTTAGCATAATAAGCTTGGCTGACTCATGAGGAATTTAGGCCTTGCTTGCAACCACGGCACTCTGTGACACGAGATGTCTGTTAATCAGGGATTTAAGGCTTCTTGGAGCTTTGTCAAATGTTGATGCATTTCTTTTAATAACGTTCAGTAAAGTTATTCATTTTGCTGTGAACTGTTCTTGGTAAATATTTGGCTTATTAGGTGACTTTTCTTTGCAATAACAAGAAGGATCTAAACCTGTCCAAATAACCTGAATGAGTTGTTAAAAAAATATTTTGTCTTAATTTGTAGAGTTATGTTTTTTTTAATTTTTTACCAAGATGAGCTTTGATGTTGTTATGGGGATGTCCTAATACTCTTTATACCTTTTTAATGTTTCATACAATAAATTTTAATCCCCTATTTCCCCTTTATATACAATGTGTTTCATACAATTTTGACGGCTCTCATCTATAAAAATGTGCCGGCTCAAGATGAATACACTATCGCTTGTAGTACCTTTTTGATAAATTGACCATCAAGTGATTTTGTTTTTCTGTACTTTTTTTTACCCTATCAGCCATGGTAAAAACCTTAGTTAGTTTTTTGTGTTATCTCATTTTGTGCTTTTTTTTCTTAATGTGTATTTGTTTCCTTTAAGCTCCTTTTATATAAATGTTGCCATCGGATCTCTTGAGAAACCTTTATTTTAGCCAAAGCAGAGCTGCCTGGGCTTGAACTTTGTTTTGGTTGCGTAGTTAGCGATGGACACTTTCAGGAACACGATGTCTCTGTGCAGCTCAAGTAGCACATGCAGAGGTGTAAGGTTGTGTGAGGGGTAGACACTGACTTCCACCTCATTTGTTTGAATCCTTTCCTTTCGTCCTCTCATCCCAACATTCTTAACTGGAGGAACCCTAGGGTGAAGGAAACACTGCCTGTCAGTTTTTGCATTCTTTGTTGTTTCTCCTTGTCTGCTTTACTCCTCCCCTCTGTGTCTTTGCTTCCCTTGTGAACTCTCCCTGCACTTTGACCTCTCTACGACCACCTCTCAAACATTTTGTTCTTACTTTTTGCTGAGCCTTAACAGAATCTTCCCCTCACCTCTTGACCAACTGTGAAGCCAGTATTTGACCTTTTTTTTGGTAATTCCTCAGAGAATGCTTCTGACTCTCAAGTCATGAAGTTTTAAAACTTGGAGCAAATGGCTAAATGTGAGAAATGGTCAGTCAAAGTTCTTGATGTCAGGAAGTCCTGGTCAAATGTCTGGAGCCAAATGCTGTAGTGGAGAAGAATTGAGGATGTCAGTTTTTAAGTTTGCACTAAGTTGTAAAATAAACATAAACACATTATTTGAAGTATTATATTTTTTAAAACTGCTTAGCTAGAAATGGAGGGGAAAAACACAAAATAGGGAAGATAAAATTAATGCCCAATTCAAAACTTTCTAACATACAAACAAGACCAACCCCAAAGAGAAAAGTCAAAATTTCAGGCAAATATCTTACACATTGTATAGATCTCAAAAAATATGTTGGTCTTACTAAATTTTATCTCAGTTTTTGTAAAACTGACTGAATTATAAACACTTTTATAATTTCCAAGGTAAGTTAGGTTAAAAGTTAAAGTTTAAACATTTAATAACTGTTTTCAGAGTATCATTAAAATCCATCTCGCTTTTCACAAGATGTTTTACTAACAGAAAAAAACCCCATCATTGCCTGCCCCTCACCCTTTGATGGCAGGTGATAATATAAATAAAAACATTTGGGGGGGGAGTTCCATATGAGTCAAATGTTGACTTCTTTTGAAGCTTGTCATAATCATAGAAAAGTAACACGTGCAGTTGTTATGACAGTGATACAATGTTGTACATTTCACTTGTAAAAACATTATACAGAAGTTAGGAGATAGATCTTGCAGTCTTCAGGTGATTGAACCAGAAATATACACATAAAAAAATATTGAAATATATTTAGTCCAATGTACAATATTTTAATCATGTTCCACTAAGTTTGTTTTTTATGTTTGTTTGCTTTGTGTGTGCCAGTGTGTGTGTGTGTGTAATAAGCATACTTATTATTACTTATTATAATACAATTGTGCTTTTTGTGTATATGTGTGTATATGGACACACAGACTTTTACATTCAGTAGTTTGTGTGTGAATATGCTTATTTTTGTGCCTATGTGCCTCATGGACTTGAATGACAGTGTTTGATCAATGGTGCCAGGCTCTGCCCTTGGTTCATTTGCTTTTTGCTCATCATTACTAACATGGGCTGAAATATCGGGGTAACAAAAATTGATATAATGACAGAATGTGCCATATTATCTTCTTGCTGCATCAGATTGGCAAACTTCTGAGGAAAAGCAAAATGTCTGGGAAATATTACTAGTCATTTATCAAGTCCCTCTCATTAGCATACTGCCTACAGAAGCACTTGCAGAAATCTAAATAAAAGTGGCCAATTGGGAGCTGGTTCCATTTTTCTTTTTGTTTAAACAGAAAAAGAAAAAAGAAAACATTGCTGAAGCATATTATGACCTTGATTACAGTATGGCCTGTTGACGGTGCAAAATATACTGTTTTTAAGCCAGATAATTGTTGTTCCTAAAGCAGCTATAAGTCAACACAATTATATGTGATAAGCAATAGTCTTGCACATATGTGACGGATAGAAGGACTTCTCATATAACAGTCATGTTTCACCCCCTTGCCAGTTCTAACGTGCATGTGTGATTGTTTTAGCAGGATTTATGATCACCTGTGAATGTATTT
This sequence comes from Millerichthys robustus, assembly GCA_034783495.1. Lineage (NCBI taxonomy): Eukaryota > Metazoa > Chordata > Actinopteri > Cyprinodontiformes > Rivulidae > Millerichthys > Millerichthys robustus. Next base: position 8,226,079 of record JAVKLF010000073.1, on the reverse strand, counting down.
AGTACTACAACTGTGGTGGCACAGCTATATTAATTAGGAGGTGACTGCATACTCCATTTTTCCTTGTCACGTTGAGCTTGGTCCCAGGTGTACTATGACAGAGAGGGTGAGGTGGTGGAGTCCAGATGAGGCGCACCCAGCTCTGCATCCAGCAAACCGAAATAATGAGTTTCCTTCCCCCTTTAGCCACTCTGTTCACCATGATATACAACTCGCAATTAAGCATGCCTTGGTGATCCAGTGATTAATGTCTCTTGTGGCGGTTGTGAAGGGACTGGGACTTAGTCTGAGACTCGGGACTGGCTGAGCCTCCCTGTTTGCATTCCTATCATGGTGGAACCACTCTCTTTCCTCTTCTCTGTGCCTTTTTATGCTTACACACGCACACAAACACTCACACACGTACGTACTTGCTTTCTCTGCTTCTTCTTATAACCAGTTTCTGTTACAGAGAAGATTGAGAGGCCCATTTGCAATTCAGTAACCTTTATGACAGTGAACTCTTTAATCAGAAGCCTACATTTTCTCTGTATAGCAATACACACACATGCACACAAACTAACATCAAAGCCCATTATATACCCTGACTGGGTGAGGTGGTGAAAGTGATTCATCTGATTTACTATACCCGGCTGCTGTTTCATTTGTTGTTAGTGAAAGCTTTTAATTTTTATGGTGGGGTGGCACTAAGTATATTATGTCTTGTTTAAGAGATTAGGCTTGTTCCATCTAAAGAGAATAGACGGAAACAGCACTGTTCAATTCTACATATTTATTTATTTTTGGTGATCATCTAGGGTGCTGTTTTTCCAGACTGGTGTACTTGTAAGGTAATAGATAAATAATGCACGTTGTGAAATTATCAACCAGTTACACGTTTTACGATGTTTAGAAGCAAAATAGTAAAACATCTTAACTTGGCAGCACTTAAAACTAGTTTGAATATATAAAAAAAAAATCTTAAAGATCTACATTGTTTTTAGCCATTTCTCAGCCTTTCTGAAAATAAACAGTGAAAACCAGCTACGTGCTATGGGTGAGAGCAGAAGGCGGGGGCCTTGGCACTCTGACCCAAGCTTACCAATACTAGCTTATTGTCAACATGTACTCTTTTAATTAAATCCTCATCGTATTTACGCAAAAGAATTGTATTGCTAAGTAGTCACAACCTTAAATGGCATATGCTCTTTGCTGCCACTTGGCTGGTCCGGTTTCGTGATGAAGGCTTTTGATTTGTTCTATTCTCAAGAGTCCCATTCAACCGACTGAGCGACACTCATCCTTCAGAGCACAAGGGCAATTCTCATCTGCCCCCCTCTTTCTACTTCCACTCGCTCTTCCTTTCTCTACTGGATCATTTCCCTTCAAAGCCAGAGAGGCTTTGTAGCCGTCACATCATTCTCCAAGCCATGTTTTTTCTCTCTCCTTTTATTTTTTTGTCTCCCTCTTTCTTATTTCACCTCACTCTTCACTCCAACTTTCATAGGCTCAGTAAAGCATGGCCTTCAATTCCCTTGTTCTAGTGTTTTCACTTAAGATCAGGAGTGATGAGCAAAAGGTTTCTGGCTCAATTCTTGAGCAAAGGCTGGCATGACAGGGATTATTATTTATTTGTCATCTTGGATGTAATAAGCTGTAGGTACAGAGTGGAGAGCTGGTGATTTATTGCTCTGTCGAGCGCCAGTAGCAGTCCAGCCGCTGGGGCGTGCAGGATGAATACGGGCCTGTCAGTCCCGTCCATCCGTCTCCTCACGCCTATCGCCCTCACAACACTGCCCCATTTCATGCCAGAATACATAAACAATCTTTCATTACTCCCGAGCATTTTCTCCCATTCATTTTCACAAAAGAAAGGAAGTTTGAATTTATTCTTGGATATTCTATTTTTTTTGCTCTTTTTTTTCTGTTCATCACAAGTTGTTTTTGTTTTCTGTTTAGACCTTGTCTAATAGGTAAGAAATGACACATACATGCTGTTTACTCATCCTCTTTTGGTTTTGTTGTAATTTCACATCGTTTTGGCCAGGATTTTTCTTCTCAAAACCACTTATGAGAAGAACAGCTGAACACACCCACTTCTATTTCAAGTTTTCAGAATGGATTATTTTCAGTCTGGAGGATTCTTGAGCCAGGGGTGAATGGACATGAATACGTTGGTGTGCTGTCAGCACCACGTCCTTCCAATGCATTAGTGTCAGTCTCTACGCGGCACTAAAGCATGAAATGAGTGATGAAATATCAAATCCTCTAATTTCACCCCTCCCCTCGTTCCCTGTCTTCTAGAGCAGAAGGCATAATATCGACCCTCAGTCCATTTAGACAGGAATTTAATATTTTTCAGCTAAACCAATCACGCATGGTTAGCGCTCAGTGTAATCCAATCACATTCTATCATAAATGCTTCTCAAGTGAGGCTTTTCACAGACTTGATAAACTGGTGGAAATCAAGATGTTGAAAAGTCAGAGCTCTAATAGATCACCTCGCCTGCTTTAGTGGCACTTGTCCCAGTCTGTGCAGTCAATACACATTTTCATTTTCCAGTGCAAAGCACTGATTGGGTGATTCCGGTCCCAAAACATCAAGGTGGGGTCCTGAAAAGATTTTTTGAATTATTTACATTTAAACATTACTGCTAACACGTATTTTCTACTGTAACAAAAAAGTGACGTTAATGTACTTAAAATGGATAAATGTAGCATAACGAATATTATTAGTAAAAAATATTATTACATGTGTAGCCCTTGTATATTTCAAGTGATGTCACCTGTCATTTTTAGGTGCCATATATTTGTACAGGTTACAGTAGCTCGCTCAACTGCTCTTTTGCTTTCTTCTTGAGACGTTTCAGTGTGGCTTGTTATATCTGCAGCAATTGTGGTGTTCAAACAAACCTTAACAAAATGCTAAAGACTTATGTATAAGAAAGCATCATAGTTGTTAGGCAGGTTGTGTCGAAACAGTAAGGACACAACATAAATATTTAAACAGCCCAATTCTTAAATGGTGTTATTGACTTGGTTATCCTCTGTTCTTTTGAATCGTTCTGTTTGTACTGGCAGGGAATGTGTGGAAGAAACCCTAGTTTATTGGTGTCTCACTTATACTGAGTAGTTAGGTCAGCAGGGCCCCTCAACTCCTTTCAGCCTCCAAACCACTACTGACATGCAGCCGATCAAGGCTTAATTGAAGGAACATTTTCTCCCTCTGATTTATATTGATGCACTGAGGAGAGGGAAAGAAAAAAGCCATTTTCTTACTAGCTAAAGAGAACGGAGGATCCAGCTTTCTTCAGCATCAGATGACTGTTTATCTTTTGTCTAAGTTTGATACAAAGTATGATAGTTTGCTGATGACTTTCTTTTGTGTTCTTGAGATGTCAGCTTTTTTCAGTTTGGGGTTCTACTTTTCTTTCCCAGTGTTTTTCTTTATGATTACATTTTTTTTGTCCTACTCATTCTTATTTTTGTCACCTGTTCAACTTATACATCCTTCCAGCTTCTCTTAGCCAGCTGCCTGTCTTGACTTTCTGAAGCTGAGGTGAGTTGTCTAGGTAGGATGGAGTGCAGCATTAGTGTTTCTGCTTGCCTGTGCAATAGAAGGCGACTCGCATCAGGGCCTCTGTCAGCAGATCAGCACTGATGCAGATGGGAGGTGAAAAGCTTTGTGGCAATGAGGCTGCAGCCACTCTTGTCCTTCTCCTTCTCTGTCCTCCCTGAACCTCTCCCATGTTTTATTGCACGCTGCTTTGCTCTCTCCCTCTCTTTCTTTAGTCCTCTCTCTATTGTTATTTCAGCAGTAAGGATGGAGTGGGCTCTGACAAAGTGCGGGGATTGATAGATGGACAAAGCTAAGAACTGGATGAGAGGATGGATGAGAGTAGGGGAGGGAGTTTAACACAGGCAAACACGGAGAGACAAAGAGGAACGACCTGCTCGGTTGTGCAGCCACTTGCAGCCCCACAGCAATTTAGTCCTCAACTAACCCAGTGCCAGTGGACTCTCATTCTCACTACTTGTGTAGTTGTGGTGCATATAAATGACTGCAGCAGCAAGCAGGTACATTTAGTACTCTCACACAAAACAATATATAAAATATGTATATATTTGCTGTGAAGACTTAGTGAAACCTGATTTACTCAAAGTTGCTTATAATGTTTTTCATTACGTTCCATATGTGTACTTTGACAGTATTGCTCTTCCTTTTTGTTTCTGCAGATATTTTGCGGACATCTTTTGCAGCTCCTGCTTGCTTAACCAGCTCAGGAGGAGATGGAAGAGAGGGTTTTGTAACAGTGTTTCTTATTACAAAAGCCTTCCTCTGCATCTTGGGTGGGGTAACCTGTGTATGCGTGCCTGTGCCTATATGTCTGCGTCCTCTCATTATGCTCCTACCTGCTCTGCATTACTTGTCAGTGGTGTTGGAGCACCCTGCTCAGATTAAGACTAATGCCGATGGCCCCAGGAACTGCGATTAGAATCACACTCATTACTCAGGGCCCGGTGACGGAAGCAATTTAAAGCCCAAGTCTTTACAGTACAAGAGTCAGGGCAAGCCCTCACTGTCAAAGAAAAAGAGACCCTACACACACATCAGCACACTGTAATACAACTGGACTGTTCTATCTTTGTTCTCCAAGGACATCCAAAAGCCAGACTTTTCATGTCTCAATTGACTGATTCTTGTTTCCTCTTAGGTTTTAATTGTTTTAAGCAGCACTGTATAGAGCAAAGAACTGTGGTTTGTTTGTTATGATGTAACTAAGTCTAAAAAAAACTGCAAAACAAATAAAGTTCATAAGAGTTGGTATGCTAAATACACACAATAAAGCTGAAAATGTACAAAACAGTCTCACATGTGCAATAAATGCCTTCACTTCTATAAACTCCTGAGACAAAAGTTGGGTGGTTAGAATGTGACTGTCGCATGGCTTTAATATGTGAATGTGCCTGTTTCTAGTTAGCGTCAGACCGTACATGTGCACATTAGTTTGGTGTTTGACAGCTTCTGGTTCTTGATTGTATTCATGTGTGCTTAAAAATGTTTAATGGGTTTGCACACTTTTGTTTGTAACAAACTCACAATAAGGTTTACAGCTGTGCTGATTTTCTGTCTGTCAGTTGTCCCAAACGCCAGTCAGGGCCAGGCCAAGGTGGCTGTCACTCAGTAATAAATGATAGTCCAATCAATTATCACCTGTCAACTTGGCATCTCTATCATAAAAAGTGACAGGTCTTCTCAGCCTGGAAGAAAAAGAGAGTAGTTTTGTTCTTGCTTCTGTCTGAGTAGAGAAAATCTTGTGCATCAATATATTTATTCTGCAAAATAGTGTAGTTTTAATTCCGTTGCTTGTTTGTTTTATGCAGTAACAAATTCGATTTTCATAAAGAACAAACAAGAACTGACTAAGTTATTGTTAAAAATAATATATTTTTTAATAAATATTTGGTTAGAGTTACATATCTCTGCCGGGGTCCGTGTTTCTGTTAGTTTTGTTTATGGCCTGTTGTGTTTCATGATTAGGTTTATTTATGTTTAATAATTCTCATGTTTAGTTTAGTTATGAGTTACGTGTGTGTACTTGTACTTTAATTTTATTAGTCATCTGTGTTCCTTTATGCCAGTATTTGCTGTTCCTCAGTCAGTTTTCTCTTTCCACAGTCAGCCTGCCACGCCCACTCACACCTGCTCAAGAAAGCCTGAGGTCCTGGTTTTAACTATAAAAAGATGGAATGTTCTAGGTTTGTTATTACTTTTTGTCTCAAATAGAAGAGTTCAGGTATCTGGAAGCTATGTTTACAAGTAAGAATGAAATGGAGCAGGATATGGGTCAGCTGATCAAGGCCTTAACTGCCATAATGAGGGTGGTGGTCCAAACTGTTCAAGGTTGAGCTGAAAGGCACAACTCTCATTTTACTGATCAATCTACTTTCCAGGGTTAGTATACCTCCTAGGTACTTTTGTCTGCAGGTTTTCTCAGTATGTGCTACTAGGAGAGAATCCCTGGGGCAGACTTGGAACTTGGTAGAATAATTATTTATCCTCTCTGGTCTGTGAACACCTTGGAATCCCCCTACGTGGGGTTGGAGAGTGTGACTGGGGAGTATTTCTTCTGGACCCTTTACCTCTGCAACCTGACTACTGATAACTGAAAGCCAATGAATGGATAGAAGGAATCAAGGTCAGTTTCAGTACATAAAAGGTAAGGGTACAAGTCTAAAGCCTGGGACATGTTGGCATAGAGGTATGTCTGCATCAATCTCACCTACAGAGTGAAGGATTGTGAATATTCTACTAATCCTGATGGACTTGAGTGCAGTTCTAAAAGTTCAAAGAACAAACAAACAAACAATGTAGAGCCACATGAGATGCTAAACATTGGTTGAATGTTCACTGGAAGAAGTTAGCAAGATCCAAAAGTGGACAACAACAATTTCATCAAAGAGAATTGGTTTAGTTTCACTGCACTGAAAATCTGGTCAGTTCCACTTTAACTTCTTGTCAGAAATCATTCGCTGTCATCCAACACGTAGACAAGAATAGATATAAAATGAAACACACACTAACTGTCTGAGCTCAAAAGTATTTGAAATGCATCACAGTGTTCATTATTTATTCAGATAAATTAGCATATCAATTTTTTTTATAGAATTTTATTATTTTTTTTACTGGCACTGGTTACACCAAACTAAGTAAATATATA
>JAVKLF010000073.1:8208889-8219072 GCA_034783495.1 Millerichthys robustus | reverse complement strand
TATATATATATACCAGTATCAGTATGGTCTGTGATGGTGTAAATATTGGAGCACTATACTGTATACAACTTTCACAGCATCGTTTCCAGGAAATCACATTCTAAAATAAAAATGCTGAAAATTAAAACTTGTGCAGTTGCACACTTTTTTACACTTTATATTTGAACCTGAAAGGATAGATTGCTTTGTGTTCTTGGTTGCAGAATATCTTTAAAGTGTTGTGTGGAAAGTTGGCAACATAATAAAGTAGTAGGAGCTTTTCTATTCCAACTTTTCATTTGCAGCACAAGCCTGAAATGCATCAGTGAGTCTGTTGCATTTCATATGAACATTAGATATAAAGCTTGAATAACAAACATATATATATACATACATATACTGGATCTGAAAAGTCCAGTAAAATAGGTCAAATATTGTTTTCAATGTCTTTATTTGCATTTCCCCATTTTGCCCGTATGTCAAACAAAAACAAGACTAATTTTATTAGTCTCCATTCAACTTCATTCATCCCTCGAGTTTAAATTTGAGAATAGAGTTGACTGATGGTTATCGCAACTTTCCAAGTAAAGTAATATTTTCTAGCATACATAAAGACAGATCTGTGCTCCCTCCCGCCCAATACTAAGCACCTTTCTTTTTGTATGTATTTGCCAAGTGCTGAGAACTGGTTAAATGCTGTCAATCATTGATTTTTTTTTCCCTGCTTGACAGCAGAGTGATGGCTGTAGTGATTGAAGGAGTCAGGGTTTTGTCTTTCTCCCTTGTGCTGCAGGATTCAAGCAAGAAATCCTTGCACATTCTAAACCAGCAACAAACGCCTCCCCCCCACTTTTCCACTTTCTCTATTTTACCCTCTCTCTTTTAACAAATGGGCATCAGCAGGCCATGAAATAATCAATGCTGATGATCCATCTTGGAGCCTGTCGATATGTTAATGAGCACGCCTCATCGTTATTGCTGCCGGGTCATAAATCACTGCCTCTTACCAGAATGCACAGCAGCTGGTGCAGCAAACCCCAGGCCAGGAATAAAACACTGTCTTTTAACGATTAATGTCCAAACATTCTGCTGCCCTGTGCCTTGATTGTTTTCAGATGCCAAAAAAGTAGGACAGATTGTAAATCAATAAAACAATAAGACAAAGTGTTTTAATAAAAAGAGAGGTTGCGAGTAAATCATTGTAGTGCTCCATTTAGCACTGCTTCCTGGCTAAGGAATAATTGGATACCTGGTACCCAGAAGTCATTTTTAAGGTTATAAATGCCTGTGTCGGCTAGTCGTGAGAGGCAGGCTGGCTTGCAGCCTCACATTTTTCAAATCAGCTTTTTTTTAAGGGACCAAAGCAAAGCAAAGAGAGGATGAAGTAGCTGTTTGTTTGACCATGAGTAATGAAAAGATAACACATTTCCATCGCAGATACTGTAAATCAATATGCCGAGGTGATGAAAAAAAAACGAGAATGTCGAAAGTGAATCTGTCATTTCCATATATTTTGAAAATAATATGGTGAATATAGCTTTTTTGTTTAGCAAATCACTTTCTAATTAACCATTTTATCACTACTACTGCTTGTTGGCACCTTTTTTGGGGATTTAGTAACAGGTTATAGAAAAAGGTATTGATTTGTTTTGGTGATCTTCTAACTACTAATTGGACACAACTGTATAAATTAATATATTGGATCACAAATTGACTTCTTAAAATGTTTTTATGTAGTGATATTGTTATGCGACAAACATCATGCAATACATGCTTACTTAAATGTTTATGAGAATCATTAGATTGAAGATGTTGAATTTGTTAGGAGTCACACAATACACAGACTAAACATAAAATCTAATACAGATAAACAGATAATTGGAGTTTAATACCCTCTAATAAAAATGCTATCTTAAACCTGCTGAAATTAGGTATACTCTCCATAAAATGAGACATTTAACACATTATTTTTGTAAGTAAGATAGAGGATTTAACAAAGAAACATTTATTTTCCCTTTTGATTGTAAAGTTTTACCTGAGAAATGTCCTCTTCATCACAAAATTTGTATTTTTATTACCAGTCCTCTTTTGTCAGTTTTCTAGAAATAAGGTGGTCATGCGATTCTTTGTTTCTGACTAATTACAGAAATATGACATCAAGCCTTTTTAACATTTACAGGCATGTAGTTCAAATCCAAGTATTCCGTTTAATAAAAAATATATTGTTGACAATTTAAACAACTACAAACTACAAAATGTATTTTAAGTTATTCTATTGAATGATTTAGTAGAGCCTAAAGATTGCTCAATAGCTGTTTCATCTGGACCATTCAGACCTGAATGGTTTTATGTTTTCGTCCTTGGACATCTTGTAGATGATGACACATAAAAACCAAAGGGTTCATAGTGACTGGATTATCATCTACATGTACTACCTGTGAGTGCTTTCACATATGAGTGTCCTCATAATGTCAGTATTGTTTGCTAATATTGGTAAAGTTTATTACAATAACACAGTGTTTTTGAAACTATAGGCCTATATGAGTAGTCACATTTTCTTTGTTGTATAGCAACAAGGTTGGTTTTTCATTGCATCTAAAAAAGGTAAAAATATGAAGTCATGCTTAAGAAGTATGTTGTTTTCCCTCATTAGAATGCTGCTCTTGATTATGGTAAAAAAGAAGAACATGGATACTTTTGCTCACTGTTTTTCTTTTCTCGCACACCTACTAAAACTGCAGAATACATCTAAAGTCAAGTATGCTCCGTGTGGTTTGTAGCAGTAGATAGCATGTGTAAGCACTGAACTTCCCAATTTATTTACAGGAACTGAATTTACTTCAGTCGTTGACAGCTAGAATTTCTGTAGCCCTTGCAGAGTCTAAATCTCGTCTGCGATATAGCACAGCTCTGCGTTTTTTTTCCCCCTCCCTTGGTGCTAAGTATTATAATGATGAATCTGCTACTCTGGCTTATGCCAGCTCTAGGCGGACAGAGCGGTTGTTTAAGTTTTCTAAAATAAATAGAGAATATTTCAATGGAGACAGATAGCGGAGAGTAGCCTGGGAAATGAAATAGTTTGACTTGTGGAAGTTGCCTTTCTAAATTGTTTTTGTTACCAAGATAAGGAACATTAGATCCAGATGTCAAACAAAGTAAATAATACATCAGTCGGCTACAATAAATGCCATGTGCTGAAGGACCAAATGGGGATTTTTGTTTTTTATAGCTGTCATCTATCAATATCTGTAGGTCTCTACCAATCTTCATCTCCCGTATCCACATATATGTATTCATTCATCCATGACACACACTATCTGTATTCCTCTTTGATGTTTAGATCACATCTGGTTGTCTTGCAATGTCGGAACAGATGGGCTGAGTGAATCAGGTTATTAGTACAAATCTATTGCCTTTCAGCAAACAATTTAATTACAGAAGTTTGCACCAGCACTGGTTAAGCAAGGGATGTTGACACGTATATATATATATATATATAATTAGGTTTATTAATCCTGTTTTGCTTATATTGAAATGACTGTTGTTTAACATCCGTTAAAATATAAACAAATTTTGTTGTGTTGCTTTCTGCAATTGTACTATTGTTAAGTAAAAACAAAACAAAACAGAATTTCAGCATCCAGATGGGGAAATATGAGTCCTACAAGTGAGATTTGTTTTCTATTTGGAACATAAAACTTTAATTCTCTGAAGTGCAGAAAACAGTTCTATTTATATGTTGCCGTTTGATTTTGAGTTGGCATTCAACTGCACAAGATTGGCACATGCAATTGCTTAGGGTCAGATCCTGTAAGACGTCTCTTCTTGCAAAACTAAAGAGGAAAAATGTATTTCAAAAAATGAAGTTTACAAATCTTGCCATTTACTTTGCAAAGTCTGCTTCTGTCAACACTCATCAGTATACTACGCCCCTGTGTAAACTACTAGAATCCATTGGGCCAGTGTCACATTATTCTCTGATGCATTTTTGAGATTTAGACTTTATTATCTTAATGAAGATATGAGCATATTAGGGTCCCTGGGAATAGTTGTTGATGAAAACAATTCAAAGGGAGTGAGAGACACAGCAGGAGTGCACGATCAGCCTATTGCGCTGTGCTACGATTAATTCTTATTGCACAGTTAGGACACTACATGGTGTACTGTTGAGGCCATTTGTTTTGGAATTAGTGTGATTTTGCAGCATTTGTTGTTATAGTGAATGCTAATTAGACTCTACAACTATAATTAGAACATTTTGCTAGACAGTTTAATTTGACTAGTACCACAGAGGACACTGAAAAGACTAACACACACACACGCGCGCAATCACACTCTCACATACATGTGTGATATCGCACATGGATACACAAATATCTCACCTTATAATTACACTTTTACTAACTATCAGCCATAACAACTGCGCACTTTTCAGGAGCTTTCTTCTCTGCATATGCTAATCACGTCTTTGTTCTTGTGAGGTTTTAAAAATTGTGTATTAAGTTCTAATGAGTCTTTCTTTAGCAACATGAGTTACAAATTGGTGGTAAAGTAGCTAACCAAAAACTAAAACAAGAATATTTCTAAAAGGTGGGGGATTTTGACCATCAAGTTTCACACAGATAAGTTTTAGCACAAGCTAGGATTTTTGCATGCCAGAAAAATAACAAAACGTGTAAACTTTAATTATCCGAATGACCTTTGTTCATCATTTGTTCATCATTTTATGAGGTGAAGGATCAGAGTAGAACATTTTTATCAGGCAACAGCCTCGCCTGCCAGTCATGTCTGCGAGCTGACACTACATCAGTGGTGCGTTGTCCTCTGTTGGCTTGCTCATCGGACCATTTGTTGTGGCAGTGTTCTGTCTTCACACACACCAGACATACAGTACTTCTCAATCATCCACTGACATACAGATCATTCACTGACATCCAGTGGGAAGCACTTTAAACACAGCAGAGCAAACGGACTCTGGTGAGTTATGACGGTGTCCATTTATGCAAACAATGACTTTGTTGCTGTTTGAGTTCCCTTTATTAGTTTCTTCATTCTTCTAAACAACATTGGCACTAAATCAAGTCTTGACCCAAATAGAGATGGACATTTGATGAACACAGAAAGATTTTGATACTTCAACAAGGTGGTCTTTGAATAGGTAATATGACAGAAAGAGTATGTTTTAGATGCCAAGTCTGCTTTAAGGACTGGATTTGTAGAGATCATGACGGGCACAGTAAAATAAGATATGTAGACAAAAAAGTATTACAAATACACATCCCTCACAGCATTAAAGCCGTAATCACTGACGTTTGACGTTTGTTGACGATGATTCAAACTGTAAATTTAATCTATTGACTCATTAAACTCCTTTATAAGCAAACATTTACTGTTGCTAACCCAGGAGTGAAAGAGACAACGAGGTGGGCTGTGGGCTAACATGCAATTGACTCACTTGTATATAAATACATTTATTATTTATATAGGCATTATAGGGACTGCCACACACACACACACACACACACACACACACACACACACACACACACACACACACACACACACACACATAAAATTATGTGTGTGTATATATATATATATATATATGTATATATATATATATACACACACACATAATTTTGGTTTCTTCGGCCTTGGGGCCTTCTTTAAAACACTTTATCATGTTTTTAGTCTTCATGAATAATTAAAAATTTAAATTACATGCCATGTACAAAAATTCATAGACTGGGGGTTGGAGGGAAAAGATACATGAAAATTAATTTTCTTTTCTCTAAGAGTGTGACGGGAAATCAATTAATCTTGATGTATTATTTCATGCAGGGCAGGGTAGCAGCAGTGGAGAGAGTGGCTACAGCTGTTCTCATTGGAAAGGCCATATATTATACTTGGCGGCTTTGACAGCTTCTGAAGGAAAGGGCTGAAGGATATCAGGCAGGTGAAGCAACTAAAAAAAAAAGTATTTGGAATACAAAAATGTTTCCAGGGACTGCTTTCACTGTACACCTGTAAGAAAAAAAAGAAACACTATCAAATTAATCTTTTTTTAAGAGTTTCTTTTTTTCATTCCACAGAAGTGCTGTCAATCTTACCTGACATTATTGGAGCCCCCTTTCAAAACATCATGTTCATTTGATTACCTAGCTGTATGATGTTTTTGTCCCTCCATCTGCAATTTATTTTTGCGAGTCTCCTCTCGCCTGTTTTCGGAGGGGAGTAAAAAGGGGGTAAGGGGAATTGAGATTTACCACCCGTCAGATAAATGTGTCCAGGTAATATAACACCATGGATAGAGTGACAGAGCTATTTACTGCCTGCTTTAAAGTTTTATAACTTGTCACAGTTTGCAGCATGTTGTGTGTGGCTTCCCTATTTCTTAGCAGTGTCTGTAAATAGAAAAAAAAAAAAAAAACCTTCACAGAAATTATTATTCTTTTAGGAAAAGAAAGTGGAAAAATCAGAAGCCGTTCACAGGAAAGCATGACTCATGGATAAATAATTTAGTGGCTGATTGACTCTGAGCTACAGTCATTTTGATGAATGTTTCATCTTTTTTGTTTGTTTGTTTGCTTTAAAAAAAACTGCATAAAAAGTGAACAAAATGTAACATTTGAGTCTTTTTTTACACTTTGTACGCAAGTGAGCAGGGTGAGCATTAATTGCTGAGGAGTTCTTTGGGCCCCTCTTGGTGACATTTAATCATAGTTTTTTGGCAACTTTTCTTCGAAGTGATGCCCAAACTATTTGAAGTCAGTCATGTCACCTACTTATGGAAAGATGGATCACCAGCCTGCCAGCTGCGGGTGAGTGACAAGTGAAATGTGTCACAGAGCTTTCCAATGATGTGTTTGTCAGGAAATTGTTTGTGGCCACTGTAATAAGCAAAAAAAGGAAAGTCTATAAGAGTTGGCCTTTGGTATAGCCAAATGTCAGCAAGTCTTTTTTAATGTGTTAGGTTTTATTTTACTCAGCTAAAAATAATGAAGTATTGATATTGACATGTTTATTTAAACTGTTGTTCAAACAGTTATTGAAATATTGCAACTTTTGTGAGACCTGGAGCTAAGGGATGTGAACAAACTAATCCATTTTGCAATCATTATTTTTACATGGCTTGAAATGGCTAGGCTTCTTAGCAAATAGAATTCAAATATTATAACAGCTAATGAATCTCCTACATATTATTTTAAACGCAACAATTATTGTTCATTTCATTTTAAAACAATACATTATCAAAAAAGTGACTGTAATTGGCCCACAGAAAATACTTCAGTGGGCTCATTGTCTTTTTTCATGTAAGGTTGGCCTTGTTTCTACTCTGCTCTGCTATAAATTCCATTCCATTTATGAACAGATTTCACTGGTCAACATGACTTGTAATCAACAACGAGTAAACATCTGTTGCTATCTATTAATAACCCTGCACTGCAGATTTACTGCTGCCCTGACGGCTGGTGAAAATGTATTTCTGCGACGGATGAGGAGCAGCTTGGAACGGGCAGCCGCTGCCATTTGTAAATGTGAGACAAATTAGAGAGCGGGAGACAACTAAATTAAAAAGCCAAATGACCGAGGCCAGATGGAGCTCAATATAACAAATGGAACAAGTTGTGAAGGTGCCAGTTGTACAGACGCTAAGGGACACTGAGGGGGAATTGATTCAAGAGAGCCGTTGGGTGAGCAGATGAAAAGGTTATATTAACACTTACAGGAGGCAGAAAGTAGGCCTCTGTGCCCTCTGGCTTTATGTTACAGTCATTCACACATATGGATGCTGCTGACCACATCATCTTTTAAGTGGTGCTACACATGCCATATTGTCAGTAGAATCCTTTAAAATGACAGAACTTCCAGTGTTTTCTTTTTTCCTTTTTGCCCTTGTCTATATTACTCTCAAACCAACACATGTCTACATAACATGAGCAATTTCTTTAAATATACAGGGTAAAGTTGGCATCATTTAAACATTATTAGCATTTTATAGACTTGTCAATGGCACCGTGTTACACGGAAATGAGGGATATAATTTTTACTTAATGTTCAGGAAAGACAGAAGTCAATATGGCAAATGCTTCTTCATTCGGGTTGTGATGCATCGCGTGTGCCGCTCTCTTGGTTAAGACACATGAGCACATTTGTATCTCGTAAATGGGTATGAAAAGCCAGAGTGAGGAACACATTTGTTTGGGTTAAAGACCGCATGTTAATGAAATAGATCACGAACGTTGCCATTATGATAATGGATTACAGCACTTTCCTTGTGGCGTAATATTTTATTTATGACCTCTTAGGATTGCATGGGTGAAAAAGGAGAAAAGAAATGTAGATAGTGTTCTGCTCTATGGCCCTTATCCAAACAGAAAACAACCAGTATTTACTGAACACATTTTTTCCCTGTGGCATGTAAAGATCAGGGAGTTTGAGTAGGAGATTAGCTTTGGGTTAATGAAGTCTGGAGTCTGGAGAGAGATGGTTATTACTCTGTAATGTAGAGTCTCTTAATTTCCACTGTGGCAGACAGACCTAATGTGTTATTTTACATTCTGTTTTAGATTGCACAAAGTGGTCACTGCTATTTGTCTTTCACATTTAAAACACCATTATTCAAATGTATTAGATGATGATACATTAGGCTGCACTCACTGCTGCTTCCCAGTTACTAAATAATAAAATATTTCTCACCGGGGACAGGAACACGGCAGTAATATTCTCCTGAAAGCCAATTGGAGTCGTTTTCTTCCTCTGTGACATACATAAGCTGTTAACACATTATATGCTACCATTTGTTTCTGTAATATCCACCTTTTATCTGCCTTTTTCTGCTCTTGAGGCAACATTATGGGAATCTCTGGTCTCATCACTCACTTGAAATCCCTTTTTATCTGTAGGAGATTTCCTCCTGTGCAGTTACTTACGGTCGTCCTCTTCTTACCTTTCTTTTTCTGATAAAGGAAGCAGAAACTGACAGGAGCTATATGTTTTGTGGTTTAGACAGGGGTGACAGACACTAGATTATAAAACGCAGAGACGTGCAGAGGTCAGACAAACAATTTGCCACCAAACCTGGTTTACCACAATTCTTACTGCTTCCTTGGTATCAGTAGAAAAAAAAAGAAAAAAAAAAAGAAATCAGCAGCTCTTGAACAATCATATGAAGAAAAAAATTAAAAGTGGGGTTGGGTGTGGGTGTGCACAAAGGAGCAGTGAGAGAACCCCTTCTCCCTCTAGTTGCTGATGGCAGTCAGGTTTGCATCCCCTCCCCTCCCTCTCTGGGTTAATTCACAGGATGAAAAGCTGCTCTGTGTGATGTGTCATATATCAAAGACAGGGCATCAGTAATCTTTGCTCAAGGGCACCGATAACAGACAGATAGACATGTGAATGAGATGGGGGAAAAAAAGCAACTCATCCCTTTCTGCTACCACTACGAAGGAGATAAAACAAGATTTATGACTCATCTCAGACCACATAGTGGCTGTGTGGACCATTTTTCACATGCTCCAAAAATTGGTGCTGGAAAGCAATCTGCCTGTCAGAGTGTCCATCAGGTGCTTCAGGAGGAAATTGGGTCCTTCGGGCTTTTTTGCTCTGCAGTCAGCTATTTTCTTTATAGCAGTTTTGTTTTTAATGGTATCTATAAATATATGTAGGGTTATAAGTACCTTTATCACCCAAGGAGCTTTTCTATATGATGTGGCCTGGTGGTTGATTTCGAACTGAAAGCTTCCTCTGTGTGGACACGTTAATTCAAAGAGCCATGATGTATGCTTGTGTCTGTGCTGATGGACAGCAGTGAGATGATGTGACAACTACCTTGTCAGGTTTGATTGACAGAAATTTGCTTTGATAGTCAAGGAAGTCAACTTTTTCCACCCAGTCACTGTCCCAAAGAAACTTGTTACAGACAGTGTGAAAACGCATCAGATAAAAAACATTATCTTTAGACAGAAATAAACTACAAAACATTTTTTAAAGTATAATTTAAATGTAGCACTTCTTAATTATTATTATCTTTTATTATTATTACTTTATTACCTATTTTTTGAGTAAAAAAAATAATGAGAAAATTATCCAAAGGCATCTCATCTAACAAGTAATAATCGATCAAGCAATCAATCAAATTTTATTTGTATAGCACATTTCAGCAGCAAGGCATTTCAAAGTGCTTTACATTATATCAAACACA
>JAVKLF010000073.1:8113164-8132142 GCA_034783495.1 Millerichthys robustus | reverse complement strand
TTTTGCTTCTGAAACCCACTTTAAGACCTTATTTGGGAACCCTGACTTTTAATAATGTTTGCATAAAGGGGTTTCAGATGAAGTAACACAGATGTCACACTAGCCCAACTAAGTTTTTCTGTGATTTGTTGTACAATTCTAAGTCCTGAAACTTGAGAATAAGACTGAGATGGACCTGAAATGCCAGAAGGATATAATATGTTTCTTTTGTGTGGGTTGGAGGGAGGTAGAGGCATTATTAAAAGCCTCCTGGAGAATGACAGTCTTTGTTATTTGTCTTCTGACTCTTTAGCAGACAGCTATCAGGAAGAAAGGGAACTTGCTGTGCACCACCTAGAGAAGAAGAAAAAAAAAAAGACTGAGTCGACTTTCTCCTCCTCCTGCCTCTTTTTCCCCAAAGCCTGAGATCCTCCTTCCAAAAATGAAAAGGATCAAGTTGCTGTCACTGTCACAGCACAAACATAAACTTTTCTGGCACCTAATAAATAGGCAGTGTGGCATTGTTCTCAAAGCCAGACAGGTGTGTCTGCCTCAGTGATGATGGATTCCATTATTCTGTATGGAAAGCCTGTTGGCTTTCTTGTCATATGTTGTCACACATTTCTCTCCTGAGAGAGAAAGGTTTGAAAGATGGCCAGAAGTAATTACACACAAGCTTCCCTGATGCCGTCGCCATGTGTTTTTTTCCTGCTCATCACCTTTAAAGGTAAAACAAAAAAACAAAAACAATTGTGTTACCCACAGCTATATTGTACAAGAAGATGGTGAGTGCAGACATGTTGGTGCTCTGCTGCTCCTCTTGTTGTAGTGATTGCTAGCTCATTAACCTGTCAGCCTTTAGTTTTCCAAGCTTTGGGAAAGAGCTCAGGGCATCTTTACTCATCACCAAGGTGGAGCAACACACCCCGACCCAGGCGTGTGGTGATGACATTATTTGCACCTGAATGGCAGGTACATCAACATCTCCTTGTAAACGTATCAAAGGAGAGACAGTGGTGCCTTTGTTCTCCTCTCAGCTCACTTGGGTTGCTGACAGCTTGCTGATTGATATTATCATTCTTAATGTCAGTAAATAGTGCCATGCCACATGAAGAATCTGCTTCTTCCCAGTGCTGGAGAGCTCATTTATCTTTCTGCAACTCACGCTGGCATATGCCAAAATTGTAGCCGGAAGTAGTCTTCCGTTTCACTCAGAGGAGGATGTGTGGTTCTATTCCTCACTGTCTCATAATCTTTGCTTGTTGGCTCCCTTTCTCTCCTTGTCTCCCTGGGTATTTTGATTTGGAGTGACTGAGATTTTACTCAGTGGGAAGATACAGCTTAAGTCAGTTGTAATATGTTAGGACAACTCTTGATTAGATTCTGTCAGGGTGAGATCTCCTTGTGTCTGTCCTGGTCCACTCTTCTCATCCAAGAAACATTAGTTTAACAGTGAACTGATACCAGCCATTTCATGAAATTGTCACCAAACTTAATCTATTTTTTTAGAGTGACATGTCTTTAAAAACCGAGGATCTAGGCCTGGAACAAAACACATTTATTATTTGGAGAAAATAAAAAGGGAGAAATGAAAGTAGCAGACAGTCAACCTTTATGCAACTGCACAGTGTCCGCTAAAGGTCTTACAGACATCATATTAAGAAGGTTATACAGTGACAGTGAATAACCTTAACATGGTGGGTACACAACCTCCACAGAACAGCAACAAACGATGGCATTTGGAGAAAAAAAAAGAAAAAGACAAAAAGGGTACAGGAGAGAAGTCAGCGCATTTTTTATTTAAATAGCTGACAAGAGAGAAAAGAATGGGTTAAAACAAGCCGCACTTGACAACATTGGAGCATCAGGGTCAGGGTGTTTGAGAAATGAAACGCAAACACGTCTCAGTACATCCTTATAAGGGCACAATCAAAGTATTTTATTTTCCATCCACCCCTCCCATCTCCACTTCTGTTACCCCCACCCTTTGCTATTACGCTGACAGATAGCGCTGATATCCTCAGAGCTGGTGATAGATGCATCGTATGTGGGGGGGGTTTGTCCTCAGCAGGTGAATATGTGGCTTCCCCATCCTCCTAGCAGACAGACACACATGACACTTTTCGACACTCTCTCCCTGATATCAGTTTGGCATGCAGGCAGAATCAAAGGGGGCATCTTTCACATGCAATTAGAGTGGAAAATAAAGACGATGAAGTGCAGTGTACAAAGGGAAGCTGGGGATCAGAGAGCTGTAATGAAAGGTGATTAGAAGTAGAGGCCCCAGCCAATGAGCTTCAGAGAGCCGGGGAAACCAACTCATCCTGGAAGGGATCTTTGTTGAGGAGACTTTTAGACAATATCAAAGCTGAAAACGACAGACAGCTACTGGCAGACACAAATGTGACTAGTGCATAGATTAGTGGTAATGTGTGTATCTGTGCATATGTGTGTTTTTATTGTTATGCATTGGTGTTCAAGTATTGATTAAAAACAACACTGGACAAAATGTTTTAAGCAATTAGCTACCAAATACACATTTGTATTTGTTTCCCCACAACTACACAAAAAAGTAATGAAAAAGAAATCTCATCTGGTACATTTCTTGTCTAGTCACATATTTTTTGACAGCTGAGATGCTTTTTGTTTTTACAGAGGAAATTTCAGCTGTGTACCCTTAAAAAGGGTTTTGCTTATTTGTTTGTTTAAAGGAATCCCTACCAGTCTTCACCACAGTCAGTTTATCACTGTTAATTGTTTTAAGCAGTTTTACCATTTCATCCTCAGTTATAAATTTAAATATAAATTGCCAATTTTTATTTTTCATAACTAGATTATTAATAATTACCTGAGATAATTTATACCACTCAATGTGGACATTTCATCACTGATTCTAGTAATTTTATCTAAGTAGTATTTATTAAATTAATTTGCTTAGTTAGAACCATCTCATCCAACTAAATAGATGAAGACCTTTAACTTGTTTTACCTCTTCTCACAATTTCATTTCATTTACTTAAAAAAGGGTGCTAGGTTTCTGACATTCAGATGTTTTGCTGCAGCTTGTGGGGATGAGCATGAGGTGGTTCTTCAAGACCACAAACACGCTAAAAGTAAATTAAGATCTTCTTAAAAGTTACCTTAAAGCTTATATTCCATGTTTCAGCTAAACAATTATTTGTTGCATTTTTTTTCCCTTTTCTAATAATTGTACAAACTAAAATTACAAACTAAATCCTGCCTGAAATATTTAAAACATTGTTTCATTTTTAATTATAGAACTTTCAGAGCTTAATCCGTCTGTGTCTCACCTGATAAACAGTCACTTTCACATGGTGCATCATTCTTACCAGTATGAGTGACTGTTCTCTTTTTGGCTGAAAAAAACTAAGCCACTCCTCTTCTTGCCATTGCCAGCCATTAGTGCTTAGCAGATTTTGAGTCAATTCAGGGCCTGCTAATTGTGCTTTCTCTCTCCTCCTTCAAGGACTTAAGACTTCGAGTCCTCCAAGATACACAAAACTCTCAAGTTTGACTGGTATTTAGCAGCTAAGAAGTGACTCAATGAAAGGAAAGTGGGTTGATATACATGAATTAGGTGCTACATTACAGGTACAGTTTTTGAATCAAGAAGCTCTATTTGTAGCTGTTGTTTGAATCTCTCAGGTAAAGAGTGGCGTTGACTAATTTGCAGTCAATGAAATAATGAAAGCATGTATGATGTCCCTAATATCTTATTTGAAAATTGCCAAGTGAAATAAGTATTGATTGTCATACCAATAAGAAGCTTCCCAAGAATAAACAAAGTGCTTTAAGGAAACAAGTATTTCAGACAAATAGTTCTAAAATGAACAACATAATTTAAATTCATCTATAAAGCATTTTAGCCAATTTCAAGTAAAGTGCTACATCTGAAACCTTAATAAGCATTTAGTACGTCTGTCTTTTTAACGTTAAGTTGCTCCTCAGGCCAATTCAGATTCTCAGCAAACTCAACAGGCATCCGGGGAATCAAATACTGAGCAAAACGAAGGCAGCAGGGAAGTGATGGGGGTGACTGGAGAGTCTAAAACCAGCACTGTAGCTATTACAGGATGTCAGAAAATGTGCCTAATTGAAAATGATTAAGGCTCCTGCAAAAGCCGATTAAGTCAGGGGTTTGGGGAGAATGCGCAATTGTCCTGTATAATCCTGCCTGCCACTATTCTTTCATCTGGATGAAGAGATCCAAAAAGAAGGGATTTGTAAAGGCCAGACCTCCCTGTGCCACTGGCACTGAGCTCTGCTCCTCTCTGCAGTTTTATCCTTTTCAAATTCACTTCCTCTCCCTCTCGCTCTTGCACACTCCTTGGACTGTTTCTTTTTGCCTTTTATGCACTGATGTTCTTCACTTGTCACATAGTATGTGGAGGTCAGAAAACAGTTCTTTTTGTGTGGTTTGCTGTAATATCAGCTTGCTTTGCATTAAGCCGTGAATCACGATGAGAGCTTGTGTGACAGCATGTTTGGAGATTGCATAGCTTTGCCCTTCATTATCAGACATCAAAGATGATTCGCAAACCCACACGTGATCTAAAGGGTGAACTTCCGTGCCCTCCCCATACTCATCCTCAAGAAAATAAATAAATAAACTAAAGATGAGGGTAGAACGCGGTCTGAAATGAAGGCTAGAGGGGCCCAGAGAGAGTCAAAGTGAGACACATAAATACTTACACAGGAGGAATCAGCTGTGAGCTGAATGGATCTGAGTTGAGGGGGGAGTACCTTGCCCTTACGCCCTTTCTTTGAAGTATGGCACAGGCAGTATTTACAGGCCCCAGAGAGGGGCATGTCTACATCCCCCCCATAGGCTGGCCAAAGGCAGTGGTCCTAGCAGAGCATAGAATACAAAAAAGAATGGTGTTTTTTTTGTTTGTTTTTTTTTCATTTACTGAGCTTCTTGATCTTTCCACACTTTCCTACACTAGATTCATATTGTTTAAAAAAAAGCTAAGGCAGTGAACTTTACTATATTGTTTGTATCATATTACGGCATTTGTCTTCTTGTATCATATTATTTGTAATAATCAACTCTTTCAGTGATATTCCAACAGCTTATGAACACCTGTAAGTCACACTTAGCAGTAATAACATGCACAAAGTACATGCAGACCTCAATTTATCTTCAGATTGATGTAAAAATAATTACACCAAGTAGACATACGAGTGATGGGTGTTTAGTTGGAGTCGCAACAGATATGTTTACATCAGTGGACGTAGACAGATTGTATCTATTTGTGTTAAGTGCAGTGCCATTAACCCTCCGCTTGATTAGTGAGATGGAAGAAAAAACGCAGAGCAGATGATTTCCATCACCGTAATGTCGCGCTGTTTCTCTCAGCTGTCCGAGATGCACTCATAGAATGTGCACTGTAAACACACATATGCACTTTGACAGGACGTTCCCAGCCTGTCCTCCCAATGCTTGTCTCACAGGTTGGGTGGGATGCGAAGAGAGGGTGTGAGGTCTTGTCTGGTCTGGGCCACTCTCGCTCTGCTCTAGCCTCGGGGAATGTTTGGCGTGAGATAAGGCTGTGTTTGAAGAGGAGCACCAGATGCTCATATATTACAGGTTGTCTTGTCATACCGCAGATAAAGCCTCAGAGAAGCTCCTGTCGCCAAGCCGCACAGCACACAGACACACTTTCACAGGGAAGATAAATGTTTACAGGAGACATTCACCCTTCTACAGTGCCGTTCTGTGGACGGCCAGGTTGTCATAACTCGACCATTTTTAGGCTGTGGCTCATGTCTGCATCATTTAGATTTTGACAGTGTGTCAAATGCTGCTTATCACCTCTTATAAACACGATTGTATTCCCTTAGCCTGAAAATATTTTCAGAAACATGTTGCTGACCTTAAACTCTGGCAGATAGATGAAGTGGTCAAAACCATTTGGAGGAACAAAGAAAAACTTGATAATTTTTGACTTTTCATTCTGTCAACCATACATTTACTTTACTTCCTGAAATTAGAAATGCATTAGTAATGTATTTCATCTTCATTTATTAACTAAATTGTCATAGATTTTTTTTTTATTTGAGGTATTTATGTATTATTCATGTATCAAGAAAAAGTAAAACTTTGCAAAAAGAACATCACTTTGCACTGATTGGTCTGCTCAACTAACAAAATTAGATTCTCTCCATCTGTCCTGCCTGCATTAGCTTTGCAGAAATTAGAGACACAAAATATTTCTGAACACAGAAATAATACATGACTTTTGGGGTAAGATGATTCATCTGTTTTAACAATCTCTAAAGTACAATTGAGAAATTTATTTTTAACTTTAAGATTAAACCAGTTTTATGTAGAGTTTAGGTTTTAAACATTTCTAACTTGTTTTAACTGGTCAGGTCTTAACTGAGCAAATCTGTAGTTCAGGTTTAGACAGTATGTAGCATTTAACTTGTCAATATACTCTATTTCTATAATAATACAATACATTGATTGTTTATTCCCATTTTTAATTGGAATGATTTTTATTTTGGTGGTTTGATTGTAAAATGTTTTCTTTACATATCAAAGTGCAGATTTTGTCCCTGCTTTCCTCTATCCAATCTACAAAAAAAGGTTATTCTTCGATAATAAGACAATGTAGTAGGTCTGTATAATGCAGAGACGGGTTTCCTCTGTTATTAAGTCATGTGTTTTCTAAGTGGAATGGTATATTGCTTGACATAAAACGTGGCATGTCTTCATTTGTCAGGCTCGTAGAGCTGTGAGACAAACGATGTTCAGGGTGTATGTCTGAGGGCCCTCTGAGACCACAGTTGAGCGGTTGCTCACTGGTGCGTTTCTCATGCTAATGTCATGGTCTCCCAGTCTATCTGTCACCCCATTACGCTAACATCATTATGCACAGGGGCCTGTCTCTGGCACTGAAAAGAACAGAATCATTCCTGTCTCATTTTGAGGCAAATTGTTTGGGGAACATTTCTTTTTTCTTTTTTTTTTTCAGTGGTAATGGTGGGCCAATCATTTTGCAAGGCTGCAGGTATGCAGATGAATGAATAGCTATTTGAGCTGTTTGGTGAAAGGAGTTTTTGTATTATTCATGAGAGGGGTGGTTTGTCAAAAAAAGGAAATGTGTGTGTCTGTGTGTGTGTGTATCTGAGTGTGTGTGCAAATTTACAAGCACTCCAGTGAGAGGCTATTGTGTCTATTTTAAACAGGTACAGTGAATGCACACAGTACAGGTGTTCATGCATTTAATGTACCGCAATCCCTAAACTTACAACCTAAATAAATGTGGGCCATGTGATATGTAGTTTGATTTCTTTATTCAAAAATAATCGCATTTTCATCCAAATGTACCATAGATCTCAAACTGTCCATTTTCTTTTTTTTTTTTTTTTAAAGTTAAGCTTTGATCCAAACGTCCCATTCCAAAAGAACAGCACAAACTTGTATTTATCAGCTTAACTGTTTGCTTCTGCTACTGGGCACATCTCAAATATCGCTTTTGTGTGAGAGCTCTGTAGCCCATGCACCCCTCCTTGATAATTGAAAAGCTTCTATCAGCTCAGCTAACAGAGGAGACAACCCTGGCTTTTTATAATTGGCCTGGTGAAAGTGCTTAAGCAAGAAAAAAATGTCTTTCTGTGTCATCATTTGCACAACGTTATGAATAGGTTAATAAAATAAAATACTTTAATTATAGCTTAGTTGCCATATTGTTAATGGTACCAGGGTGGCTCAATTGAATAATACAGTTTCTGCTATTAATTATCTGAGTGAACTTGTTTCAATGATATTTTACAACCCCTTGATAAAATTACAGCTAGAGGCAATGTAATGATAGACAGACAAAGGCCATGCACAAATTATCATATACTATTAGCTTGTTTCCAAAGGGTTTTATGTTAATCTTTTAGTGCTTAAGTACCCTGCAATTAACATATCAGGAGGAGCTGCCTTCAAGCTAGGCTTGCAAATTGAAGTGCTCAGATAAAAAAGCCATTGAGATGAAACCCTGGAAAAGAAGAAGAGCTATCGCACTGAAGTGTGCTGGAATTTTATTTTAATTTTTTTTTTTTTTACTTGTGCGCTGTGTGTCTGTGCGATAGAGTCTTTGAGAGCATTGAGACAAAGAATGAGTGAAAAACAGTGCAAGATGCCGTGAGAGTGTCTGTGATCAAGGGTGTATAACAATTCCATTATCTCTCTTGGGTGATGACACGAGATGTCTCTTTCAGGCCGTGTTGCTTTTGTCTTATGCTACGCAGTGTGTGTGAACTATAAGCAGAATAAAATGTCTTTCATTGGTGCGGCGATGACATCCAATGGAATGTGTTTACATTTCAAACTAGTGGCTTGATATGTAAATGCGGTGCACTGAAAAGGCTAAAGGGAAATGCGGTTCGCTCTTGGGTTTTCATAGACTGTGTTTTCTTTAATGCTACGCACATTTTTATTCACTGAGGGAGCATCTTGTAAATTGCACACCACCTTTAATAGTTTAACTCACTAAGGAGACCTGTGCTTTAGAAAATGTACATTTTATGGTGTGATTAGCAGCTTTGCTTTGAACTTCATACTTTGTTGTTGACACAAAGCAGCTGACAATGTTCACATTAACTGCAATTAAATAAAAACATGCATAGCATATCTGTCTTTTATATAGAGTAGGGGAGGTTAAGCGTTCTTAATTGTAAAAACTGCAATATTTTTTACATTATTTTTTGTTAGGAATACATGTCTTATTGGATAGCCAGGATATTTATTTTCTACATTGCTGTCTGTGTGTGTTCATTTGTCTGAAGCATTATCAAAATACATTTGAACCAGATGAGACATTTTATTGAAACTTTTGAAAATATCATTGAATATACTTCTATAACTTGTTACTTTTTGAGATAAACTTCATACAAGATGGTTACCACAGCTAAGCAACCTTAGCAAACACAAAAATAGCTATAAATTACAAGTTATCTTGCAAGATTTGTATCTGTATTTGTATTTGTATCTTATTGTATTTCAAGGAATGGAAGGCCTTTAATTTGCTGACAGTTTTTACCAGCCTCTTCTTTTCTGTAGCCATCTACTAAGGTAATTCACAGTTTTATGTGAATAATGACTTGTTAGACCATTACACATTGCATTTTTGCACATTCTAGTACACATCAGTCCTGACTCAGTGAAACCATATTGCCCATAGAGTGCTCTGATATTTTTCTCCATCATCCAGAGATTGATGACTCTACTGAGGCCCTAATCTCATGTTAAAGATTTGTTGGACTCTAGAAGTCAGACCTAGCATTGAGATGCTTAGTCTGATTTATATTTACTATCATGAAATGGAAGCCAAATGCACTATTTGCAAAGCAGATGCCACAGCAGTGCCGTTGTGCTAGGCCCTATATTTGTATTAGATCTTATTTTTTACCTGAAATAAAACTTCTGAGCAAGGTTATGTCCTCAAATGTTTTTTTTTCTCCCATCTGTTTTCTGTATTTTTGTTTTTTTGTCAAACCTTTATATCCTGGTCCTGTTTTTTAAACTAAATTATATGTAATAAAATATCATGTCTGTAATTGAAAATAGCAGAAAGAAAAACAGGAATGCGGCGTTCATACTGAGAAGTTTTATTTCATTCATATGAGAACCTAAAACTCAAAGGGAATAGTAAGAATGTAATTTGCTATCCAAAGTCTTGATGAACGTTTTCTTTAAGACCAAATTCCTGTCTGTCAGGTCTCAAATTTATGGGGCAGAGATTACAAAGCTACCAAAACAATATATTAATGTGATCAGTGATGGACAGAATTATACCCAGTGTTTCCTGCTCTCCCCAATGACATACACTAACTTAGCTTTGTTTGACAATGAGTATGATTTACTGCTCAGGCAAGAGTGGGGAAGGGAAAACATTCATAGGCAGCAGGACACGGGCCATGCTTTGGCCCAAAGCCTAGTGAATAAAATCCTGCTTTAATTCACTTGCAAACGTGCTGCCATTAAAAAGGGCTAAGAATAGGGATAACAGATCATAAATACTTTCTGATTTATTAGTTAACAACAAAAGAGCATAAGCCGGGCCAAGGAGAAGAGGGACTGTTTGACAGAATGTTGTCAAGCGGAGAAAAAGACAGGAAAAACACACTCATCCTCTCGCTCTCACTCACAGGCGCTTTGCTAAATCTGACCAAGGATGTCGCCTGGGCCTATCTTCCACTGCAGCGCAGGAGCAGATGTGTCTGCTCTCTGCTCAATGTGTGACAGACAGAAAAGATAAACAGAGAGAAAAGCGGAGGGAAAGGAAGAGATGGTGGGAGGGAAGGAGGTAAAGGGAGCGGGAGCTGGCACGGCACTGGCTAATTTATCTCACTGAGAGACAGATTAAAGAGAGAGGAGAGTGAAACAAAGTTCCACTGGCTTAATCAGCGGACAGCCTGCTTGCAAAAAGACATGATAAATCAGAGTGGGCTCAGTCCAGGAGAAAGCGTTAGCTTTGTGGGGGGAATGGGAGGCTTCTTCAACCAAACAGCAGTATTTTTTACATGGATGAATTTGTGAACTTGCTGTACTTTCAATTGATAGCCGTTGTTATTGTTTAAACTAATATTGTTGTACAGTAGCCGTCTGCTGTTCCTTTATTTTAATTTTTTTACAACTCTGGTGTTTTTAGTAAAAGATGTGCAATCCTGCTTGATGGTGCTGTGTAAACAGGACAACGGGACACAAAGGACCTCAAGTTACCCCTTGGTTTTTTCTGCCGAGCCTTGTCTTTCTTTAGCTTTGTGTCTGACAAGGGGGCTAACCTAAGGGCCTAACCCAGAAACAGGAAAAGGGGCTTAGATATCCCTGTGTCATTAGTTCACTATGGGGTCACAGCTGGGCCACTCCGAGCATGATTACACCCCTTGATTTATCTGCTTTGGAGCCCAAGCACAGATAAATCTCCGAGCTCATCCCCGCCGTGGGATCCTCACTGTCTGATAAACGGCCCAAGCTGAATAAACAACCGCCAACCTCCCACCCCCATGAGCCCACCCCCACCCCTACCCCACCCCAATACATTATGAATAATTCATCCAGATTGCAAGCTCTCTTAAATGTGTAAAGTTTGTATCTTAAATGGCAAAGGTGCTTCCGTAATCTCTACCCAATCCTCCGTGTCCGTCTTTGATAAATGTTGGAGAGGCAGAGGTTGGCGGACATTTTGTTTTAGAGTTGTAAACTTTATTTCCTCGCCCTGGCTGTCGTCCTCCAGCATTTTCACATAAATATGCTTTATGCAAATATGTCATGGGTTTACTTCGTACTGCAGCTCCCGTGTAGATATTGGCTTGTCTGCGACTTTATGACAAAGTCTAAAACCATTCATTACGGTGACCCCTGCGGTAAATCTGCTTAGTGAAAAATTACCCCGGCTCTTCTGTGTAGTGTGTAGATGTGATCATGAGTGCATTTTAACTTAATTAATTGGCCGTTTCTGTTGACAAGAAATTTATGCTGTAATAATTTGCTTGGAATAGATGCGGAGCGCAGGAAATGAGATATCCATCAGGGCGCTTGTGTTCCGCCAGCTGCACCGCGGCTAATATGAAAGTATTTCAGGCTGCACAGACCCCGCTGTTTGTGCAGTCAAGATTATATATACCCACGATCCATTGCCTGCCTCACAGGCGCTCATGGAGGTCTATGATAACAAAGACTTATGTGATTTATGGCCTGCTGTGAAAGCAGAACTTGATGAGATTAAACAATTTCATAGCATGTGTTTCTCAGAGGGCCCTCTGATTTGTGGCAGCAACACCGACGGTAAATCAGCTTTATATATCTGAAAGCATGCTCAGCAAAGGAGTGCAATTACTGTTTAAGACAGCTACTTTTTATTTAATTTTTATCCCTGGTTTGTCTCTTTTATTCCTGGCCTGTCACAAAGCCACTCACCTTCATAAGTCCTTTTGAGGGAAGGCTCGAGGAGAGGAGGAGGTGGGTAAAGTCAAGAAGGGGAGGAGAAGAAGAGAGAGAGCGTAGCGCGTGCCCTCTGCTATCACTCCTCCACTTCTTTTTCAGAAACAACAACAACAACCAGGGGACAACATGAGCCACCAGCAGAACGACATGGGCATCTATAGAGCGGGGGGGAATCACTCCATTTTTAATGCTTTGTTTGCCTGCTGTTCTGTCCTTGTCTGGGTAAATGGAGTAAGCAGAGTGTAATTAGAGAGCCAGGCTTTGCTCCTTGCCATAAAGATTACATGATTTAATGATACAGCTTACAGGCCCGCAGAGGCTTCTGTCTGACGAAAGAGGATCTGGGTCGTTTGCCTGTGACTTATGATAGGTGTGGAAGATGACAGCGTTATCACTGCTGCATTGAAATGTGAGAAACTTCTTTGAAAGGTTGTCAGGAGTTGGAGGCAAGCAGAGATGTATTTGGAGCATACTAATCTTGTACATAGACTGATCACCAAATAATATTATTAAACGGGGATCTAATCTTTTATAGCGTAGTTGTTATGCATGACCACGCAGATTTTTTTTGTTTAAAGTATGTGCTGCGTCACAATTCAACTGAATTAATTTCAAGCGATAAAAAAGCTCTCAAATACAGTCAAATGGAAAGAAAAAAGTTTAAAAACTCACACTGCAATCATTTTACTTAGAACTAAGGTCAGAGATTTTAGGTTTAATTGACATTGAACCAACCAATTGATCAGCTTGTGTTTATTCTTGAATTGAAGTGAACATTTAGGTACCTGCGCGTCACTCTTTGGTGCGCTCATATGAGAGGATGTGTGTGGGCTTTCCAACGTGAAGTGGCGCACACATGCAAATTTGTGTGTTTTTGAAGTTGTGGTAAAGTGTTCAACGGCTGTTTGTGTGTCTGTGTCCTTGGGTGAAGATGTGAGTTGCGCATCTGTCTGCATCATTCCATATCTTCCCAGAAAACATCAAGAGATCTCATTATTTCGACACATCTCAAGTTTTTTTTCTTCTTCTTCTTTTTTTTCTCTGTGTGCCTTGAGTCAAAATTAGTTTTCATTCCCTCTGTGATCTTACTGACTGAAGCCAGCTCAAAGTAAAGAAAATCGCAGTCTTCGTAGCGGGGCTGAGTCAAACACACACTTCACACAGCCGCAGTCTGAGTTAAGCATTCCTAAGTAACCTTCACATTTCACTTGTGTGAAGAGCTAATTTCCTTTAAGTTCACATGTCACTTTTTTGTGGCTCTTTTTGTGGGTCCTCTTCAAATGTCTCCCAGCGTCTAATTGCATAGGAAACATTCTAGACAAGTCGGTGTGACAGCCCCGCTCCCATACTCTTCAATAATTTAACATCCCATACTCTAGAAAACAGCTCCGACGTTAGCTACAGCCCCTAATCGGAACAGAAAGCTTCATGATATGTCACACTTCTGAGCTGCTGTAGTTTTGAGTGTGTTGTTTGCAATACACCAGTAAAAGATGAAAATATTTATTTTCACAGCAGTTAAAATGAGGCTAAACTATGACTTTTGTGTGTTTGGGTACATCAGAGTGTTCTCATAGCTTGAACATTAAAGAGAGTTTGCACTTAATACAATTTGAAACAATATTTTAAGTTTCATGTCAAAGTTTTTGAAGAACACTTAATCCTTGTTTCTACTAATAGATACAACTTTTTTTTGTTTTTGTTCTTTGCTGCTTTACAATCTGTAAAGGGTAAGGTCAAACTTGACTAAAATAAGAAAAAAAGCCTCCAGCTAATTGTACCACATACCTGTAATCTAGGCTTTAAATCGCCTACTCTGTTAGACACTCGCAGGAAAGGTCAAATGACTTTAAATTTCAAACTAAAAGCAAACACAGCCTTATTACATTTATGAGTCATAGCTATGGATGATTAACGTCCAGCAGCACTCAACCTTTCCCTGCACAGCTGAACAGCTGCACACAAAACTGCAGTTTTTTTTTCTCGCTATTGCTGGTTCACTTCATGCGCCTCGTGCCCTGAGCAAAACATCAGAACAGTTGCTCTTGTGATCAGTGATCATATGAAACATTTACCCAGAGCATGCTCATTGGAGTAGAACTGGTTAATCATTAAACACTCGCTCAGCAGTCTTCCTGCTGAGACAAAAAAAAAAAAGTTCTGCTCACAAGTTCAAGCATCGTGATAGCAAATGTGTTTTCCTTCTGCTAAGGATAACAGAATTAACACTTTTTTATGTGTACGTCGGTTTATAACTCATCAAATTCATTTTCTTACCCTAATAATCAACATTGCATTGAAAATTGAACCAAAATGTTTAAATGGTAAATGGACTGTACTTTTATACCACCTTTCTATCCTAACAGAATATACAACACACTTTACACTACAATCTGTGCCCTCATTTACCCATTCACACAACACTCTACCAAATCGTTCTACAAGCCTAATCTAGCTAAATCATTCCATAGAATTTAGTCAGTCTTTTAAATCACATTCATACACTGACGGGACACACATCAGTGTCTAGCGCACGGACACTTCGAGATGCGACTGTGGATGACTCCCAAAACCACTCAGCCAAAGCCACCCTAATTACAATATAATAATAATTTACAATATCACGCCACAAGTGCACATTTTCTATGTAATTTTCTGCAAAGGTACACGATTTATTTTTTTCATTTTTTGTAAATTTAATAATGCATTTTAATTTAACTACTACTACTACTAGACTTTTATTAGACAACAAATAATCTGTTTATGAAAAGAATTAGGGCATTTATATTTTCCATGCTGCAAGACATCCCCAAACTAGCATTATTTATTTATTTATTTATTCCCATTGTTTATTTTTTATGTTCTTTTGTTCGCAACCCTAACTTCAGAAGTCTGAAACATGAATAAAAAAAGGAGAAAAGAACCGTCTTTTAGCAAAGCAATGAACGCGTCATGCTAGCATTAAGTGTTGACTCAAATAAGTTCACAAGTTGTGTCTCCTCTGATCTCTAACATGATCAGAAAGCAGCACCAGTTTATAGAGACAAGATGTGAAAAAAGGTCCATGCACAGACACAAAAGAAGTATTTTGATATAGACCCAAAGAGAAAACATATCAAAAGACATTTTTATACATGTCTTTTGCAAGCACAAAAAGCAGAAATGGTGTCAAGAGAAAACAAAACAGAAGGATTGTTTCTTCCAACAATTGCTTTAAGCTACAAAAATCTCCTTGAGTCCCTAGCCTCCCCTCAATGTCAGCCCCTGACTCCTCCTCGCCCTCCCCCCTTCCTCTTCTCTGCTCCTAGTTTTTCTTTCTTTTTCCCCCCCTTTTTTCCCCCCTCTTCAGCAGGACACGGCCCTCTTTGCACCCTGATAGGTTGTGGGCTGATGCTTAGCAACAACATTCCTGTGCCCTAAGTAGCAGTAAGCCTCTGGCTGAACTCTTTGATGTGGCTGTCAGGCCACATTTATTTCCTTTTAGCACTTTGTCTACTTGTCCAGATGTATAAGGAGATAAAAAGGTCTGGTGTTTACACTGGTCTCCCTCTGTAGCGCGACTGTAATTAGATTGTATTGCTGGTCAGTCTTCAGGAGGGAGGTGAGGTGAAGCAAGGCAGGAACCAGCTGTGTCAGGATGAGTTGGTCCAGGCGAGACTTCGGAAAGCAGAGTGTAACACACACTGTAAAGTTGTTACTTTCTGTAATTCCTCATGTGACAGCCAACATCACAATCACACGTTAGTCAAATCTTGATCAGACGCCACCATGACGTCCTGTTCTACAACTCCCATCAAGACCTTTAATTGACAGCTAACTTTTCAGAACTTTACAAACTTTGTGGCAGTTGAAACACATCTAGATGCATGTCAGTTTCCCAGACTCATTTTTTTTGTGTGTTGCACATTTTTTAAGTTCCCCACCGTGGAGGTGGTTGTGTGTTCCATGTGGCTCTCTTTGTGCTTTGTGTTTCGCCTGTCTTCTCTTTCCACCCCTCCTGCTTCCGTTCTTCTCTCTTGTGGTGATACGTTGGAACTAATAATCACTATTGCCTTTGGGTTTATCAGCATTTATTCGCATAACAACACAGAAAAAAAAGAGCCGACAGACAGGACTGGTGTGATGTATTATCCAGTATGGGAATCATCTTTCATGATGACATCCAACAGAGCTTCCTATCTCTACTTTTTTCTTCCCTTTTTCTGTCTTTTTCTCTCTTGCATTTACACACACACACACCTTCCTCATTTCTCCCTTCCGCTCCCCTCTGTCCACTCTTTATTATCACAGAATCCATGATGCTCCCCAGCCTGTAAATTTGTGCCACATTATCATAAGCTGTGGTGATAACTCACATTGCACAGAGACAATAATGATGTGAACACTCAGCATATGCCCCAGGCCCAGCAAATTAAAACAATGCTCAGCTTGATGAGTAGACTAATCTGGACAGCAGAGAGACTGTGAGAGGGGGGAAAAAAGGGGAGCTACGGGAGAGTCTGAAACCGACGACACAGCAGCACCTCCCTCTGTTCAGTGTTGGCACAACTAAAGACATTATAGACAAGAAAAGAAAACTGGTGAGGTGGAAATTGTGTATAAAAAAGAAGTAATGAAGATAGTGCTTTAAAGCATTGAAATAATCACCAGTAGAAGCTTCTATTTCTGATCAAAATAATTGTAGCGTTTTTAACTTCTGATGAGCAAAATGAGCATTCTGTTTGGGCATAGTGAAAGATGGATGTGAGGGGCAGGTAAAATGATTGTGCTGAGCTTGACAAGAGCTGACTAGAAGTGCAAATATTCAATGAGGTGAAACATGATGTGAAGAGTGGCTCTAGTTCTCAGTATTGAAACAATGATAGAGTAGTATAGAAGTTTCATGTAATGTAGCATCATTTCAAACAGACATCTTGTTTTCGAGAGGGAACTGTTTTATAAGCCTTAAAATATGACTAAAAACTAGGCCTTTGTTTAGCTACCCGCTAGGACAAAGATTTTTGCCTTTTTCTGCACATATGATTGGCATGACAGCTGATAAGGTTGTACGTGTAACGATTTGACAAAAAAATCACTTCCAAATTGACTGGACTTTGGCTTTATTACTCACTTTAGCGTGTTTGTTGTAACTGCCAACAAATTTACATTCTCATTTCCAAATGTCAAAGTCCGCATTAGTTAGTTTTCCTTTTTTCCAAGTAGTACGATTGTGTTGAATATTTTGCTGCAGGATGTTGTTGGTTTGCGCAAGTTACAGGTTTTGAAGCCTAAACTGAATTAAACTGACACCACCCATTTTCCTCAAATTTGATGTGGCAGTTCTTATTTAGTACTATATGTTCGTATTTTCTGTTGCTGTACTGCTTGTATTACTCATTCCATACAAGCCCATCTCACAAGGAGGGAGCGAGCTTTGATGTAACTTATCAAGTTTTAGCCACTCCAGAGGCTGAGAGCAGCGGGTCTGCTGTCAAAACAATATTCCTATTCCAAACTGTTTACTCCAAACACGCAGTCCTCCAGCATGTGTGTAGGAAGGCCTCAGAATAGGCTTATTTTTGCCATTTTTTTTTACCCCCGTGCTGTAATACGAGACACATGCTGGCCAGACCTAATGCCTTTCAGAGATGCTATCTGAAAGCACATTAAGTGATCGTTTTCAATTCACTACGCTCTCTTCGCCCATGAAGAATATGGTTCCATTTAACAGTGCAGACCATTCCATTTTTCAAGGTTATGCATGGGCATGTAGAGGAACAACAATAAAGGTGAGGCGGAAAAAAATGCAGCTCCAAGCCATCTTTAATATGTATTTGTCAGTTAAGTCCCGTGCTTTGATTAAACACATAGTGAATTCCTTCCTGCAGCAAAGGGAAGTATTTCTGCAAAGGCATCAGATATTGCTGTGTCACGATAAACTGCCTGTTCTTGCTAGCTCTAAGGCTACGGGATGGTAGAGAATGGTGTTGGACCTTAGAAGTGCACCAAATAAAAACAAAACCAAAAAAAGACTATTGACCTGTTTGTGAGTGCAGTGTGAGACTGAGGCCACGGTTATTTTCACCTTTGTAAATTTCTTCTACTTGTTTTGCCTGATGATTGTTGGACTTTATTTACAATCAATATCTCATTCTTCTTGTGCAGTCGCTCTATGCACATATTTATTTCACATTTTAATTGTGGAACATTGAGTTATCATTTGAACAGAGATGAGACTTTAGACTGTAATTTTGGAAATGCCCATTTGTCAATCTATTTAAAAACACCATGGGAGGTCATAGCTGAATGAACTGGGTCCTAATCAGATATTTTTGAAAATAATCACAGTTGATGCAAAATGTAGCATTAGAAAATGTCTTTTAACAACCACAGCGTACTCAATACATTCCATGTCTTAAAGCAAATTATTATACTTGATTTAAAACTTGTCAATGTTTATTTCTTCTAAATATAATTTCTTCATCATGTTTTCTTATTTGAAGCCATGTAATGAGGCGGGACTTGAGAATCGTCCGCTGCCATACTCCCCTCTACCCCAAGGATCCAGAGATGCCAAGAACCATAAAGGTAAGACAATTTGAAGGTCTTTTTTGTCTTTAAGGCAGATTTTTGGGAAGTTTGTATGTAAACAAATAAATAAAGCAAAAAGCAAATATAAAACTTCCCATATTAATAACTACAACACGGATTATGTGAGTCATAACCCTAACGACTGTGGAGTGGGAATCTGTTGAACTTGATAATAAGTTGACATTGTCTTGTCTATTCTTATTGATTTCATCTCGTCTGTGTGATATGTTGATAGTGGGAACAAGTCTGAGTAATCTGGGGTAACGAAGATCTGAATGTATGCGTGAGAGCACAGAGCACATGTACAAGATGAGGCATCCTTGATCTGTGGATGTGCAGACATTGATTAGACCTCACATTGACCCAGCGACTTTTAGCGACTTTTTAAAACATTAAATGATGCACTCTAGAAAGAATACACGTTCATTAAAAAGATACGATGTTGTGAATAATTTATAAAGGTC
>JAVKLF010000073.1:8091892-8105847 GCA_034783495.1 Millerichthys robustus | reverse complement strand
TCTGTGTCAATATACAATTGGGAGACACGAACGGTGAGGTCTGAACACAAACTATCTGCCTGGCTTACATTAGGAACTGTTTTGATTATTCATCGCATTGAAATGTCAGAAAAAAATGTTGTTTTGATGCTGCTTAAAAGGAGGGATGACAACAGTTATCCCTTGAATTCCAATGTTACGGACTTGTTTTTTTTCTTCATATTTACTAATTATTCAAGCTAAATTAATTATGCAATAATTAAAGGAAAAAGGCATGTAGATCATCCTCCTCTGCCTTGACAGGGTCAAACATTTATAAATAACAAGACTAGTTTTTTAAGTATTGTATTTCTTTATTTATTGTAAGCACTCAAAGCACTTTTTGTTATGGAAATGGGAACTTCAGTTACAAGCCGTGTTGTTTCAGGCTCCTGGAGGCATGAACATCTCAGCTCTACTACAATGAAAAGAGCAAGGTCACAGAAATGCTACCTAGTCCAAACCAACCTTTTAAACTGTCTCTTTGATTTGCTTATTAAGTCTCTTTAAACAGACAGAGCAGGTTTCTCTGTCATGATGAAACGAGTGGACGAGTGACTTCACCATCATAATTTCATTTGAAAATAGTTTCTGACATGTGGCTGTAGTGAAAGATGACGGAATCTTTTTTTTCCCCCTTAACATATAAATTTACCCAAAATTCACGTCATGTTAAAACAACTGGATACACAGACTTTTTTTTTTCCAAGACATTTCCACTGGGACACTTAGCTGGTATTAATATGAAATGTATAATTTTAAGAAATTGTACAAATATAAACTTGTTAAAATAAGTAATTTAAGATTGTTTTTATTGTGTGAAGTGTTAAATGCCTGCAGAGCTTCATGAAAAAGTTAAAATACATCTTCCCACTTGACATCATTAGCAAGTGTTAACAGATAACCTTTGGCAGGATTGGCAAACTGCTCCACACCATTTTTGGCATCTTCTGCAACAGTAAGTCTGAGACTTAAGGATTTAGACAGCTGGACAACAGAGATGGAGCAGAGGGCATAATATTGGAGGAGGTGAAAATGAATGTGTCTGGCAATGGGATGCTGTGTCTGTTTCCACTTTGACCTGGTGATATTCAGTTTCAACATGAACCAGCTGTTATTATTGCCCTCTGATCTATCATGTCATTGACTTAAAATATCAGACTGAGCTTTTTGATATGTTTGCTTCTCTTTATTGTACTCTCCTCATAAAGAAAAGTTTGTTTTGAACCATCACCAAGAATATTGTTTATACGTTTTTGTATCCGAAATGAAGCATACTTTTGGGAGAGAAGTCATATGACATGTGTATCCAGCTTATCAACAGTCTGCTCCATTTTGATTTAAAAAAATCAAGGTCCTACTTGTTTACATTTTACTAAATATACTTTAGGTGAACCTGCATAAATTATCTCTTTTTTTGTTATTGTAGAGTTTGAGGGCCTGTTTTTTTTGCTCTAATGATTGTGTGATTTGTTGTTACCTATTAGGGTGTGGCAAGGTAACCCTGACAAATACAATGAACAAATCAAGGACATTAGTGCTTTGATGGGAGGTCAATAATATTTGGCTTCATTAATTCCCATGGCCCAAGATGACATCCTGCCCCTATTAGGTTTGAAATCTTATCCTCTTCCCCTCTATACCTCAGCTGTGGCTCAACCAAGCAGCCAAGCAGATAATACGCTCTGAGCTCTGAAACATGTACCATTATAATTAGCTTTGTCAGGTCCTAGCCCCTATAACCCTCATGCAGATAATATGATAATATGTCTTCATAACCGGCTGACCTTACATGCTCAATATTTCTCCCCTTATGAAGATTACATGTCAATAAAGTAATTGAGTCCCGGGGTGTGTGGCAAGTGAAGATTTAGGTTATTGGACTTTTCGGGGCAGTGATATACGAGCGTTATTATTCTACCTGTCAGGAGATGTGCAAGGGCTGAGGACAGTCCGAGAGTGTCAGGGGGGAGAGAGGTGAGTGGGAGAGAGGGAGACAGGGGGACAGAGATAAGGTAAAAAGGAAGGAGGCAAGATGATGCAGAAAGAAAAGAAAGGCACTGAAAAAGGACACAGACAAGGGAGAGTGAAGGAGATGGAAACGAATAGGATGAGAGTGGTAGACTGGGCAGAGCAGAACAGGCAAGCTCATTTCTCACAAGGAGGGACGGATCCACAGTTAATCATTCCTTTATACCTTCAGCTCTCTATCCCCTCCCTTACTGTCTGCATATGAACAGGGAATGTGTCATATTAATTAAAAGAAATAGAGTTACTGTGGTGCCATCTATCTGAGTGGGGCACAAGGAGGCCAGAGGGGTATAAAATATACCACACAACACAAACCCATCATCTTTGCTGTCTTACATCTATATCTATATATCTTCTGGTTCATCATTCAAAATTCTAGCAGGAGGTGACAGCTCTTAATTGGACAAAAACATTATTCTGAGCTATGTCTGACATCCCCAAAAGGGCATTTTTCTAATCATTGGAACACTATTTGATGATTGGGATAGTTATTGTATTTGCAGTTGTTACAAACTACTAGTATAAATAAGTTTAAACCTTAAAAAAATATTTGCTCATTCAATAAGATAAGATACACTTGTCCTTAATAACATTTGCAAAAGGGCAACAGAAAGAGATAATATTTACATCCCTGACATGAATATTTTATGAAATTATGAACACTTTTTTTCCCTGATGTGTATGTAGTTAATTCTGCTTTTTTTTAAAAACTTTTTTCTTACCACATTTAGTGAAAAACTGTGCTAAAT
Source organism: Millerichthys robustus (assembly GCA_034783495.1). Lineage (NCBI taxonomy): Eukaryota > Metazoa > Chordata > Actinopteri > Cyprinodontiformes > Rivulidae > Millerichthys > Millerichthys robustus. The sequence goes on along the minus strand of JAVKLF010000073.1, from coordinate 8,103,049 downwards.
GCAATGTGTCAAGGTACCATTTTACCCATCATAATTTGACTGTCAGTGCTGGAGACAGAGGAAATGGAATGTGAAAATGAGTGTATTCGATTGAGGTCCAACAATGAAGGTTACACACAGCTGTGAAAAGAGACTAAAGCAGAGGGACGCACAAAGACAGAGTGGAAGAGCAATGTTATGGGATATTTTACCACGTCCCTTTGGATTAGGCCTGAAGATTGATATCTTCCAGTTAGATGAAGCCCTGATGTGAGTGATCCTGCCTCTCCATCATTGTGACATGCAGCTCTTGGCTAACACTCATCCATGTTGATGGGCACACCCTTCACCATGAGGGCCTTGGCTACCATACCCACCTTCCTGTGTCCCTGCCTCTGCCTGCCTCGCTCTCCCGTCTCTGTTCTTTTATTTCTATTGCCCTTCTCCCCTGTTTTCTGTCACCATGTCATGTCCAATCACTTTATGGCTGGGCAGGCACTCAGTCGGGCAAGCAGGAAGCAGGAGCCCAAGGTAGCAAACTGCCTAACAGGCGTCAGGATGGGCACTGAAATGACTCTAATAATGGGGTCTCCATGTAGGCCAGACTGGACAGTCAGTTAGCAGAGCCAGGATGGAGAGTAATAAGTGTTTGATGTCTCCAGGCAAAGAGAGTGTGAAGAAGCACAGCCAACCCTGTGCACTCTGGTCAGGCAGGTGCACCCAGCCAGGCTCTGAAGGTGACAACTATGGAACAAGACGTCCGATTAGTATTGATATGTGTTATGGGGGTTCTATGGTTTGTTTAAGAAAGTGTTTCAAAGTGGTTGCAACCATACAGCAGTTAATGTATAGTTTAAAGATAAGCTAGAGGACAAGCTGACATGTCTGACTCTTAGAGGCATTAGGCCATTTTTAGGTGTGATGATAAAAGACAATACCTCAACATTTGACATTATAATGACTATATGTCTGTATGTTCAAAAAGTCCAGCAGTGTTTATTCTTATGGCTGAAGTTATTGGCCATCTTTGATTTGATGGAAATTGCTACTGACAAGCTGTGAGGTGCCATTCTCTCCACTGATGCATGAAGTCCATCATTGTCTGTGTAGTTGAGTTTAGTTAACATGACACTTAGCGAGTGACATTGCTTCAGAGCCAGCAAAATACTGTCATTGTCATGTCATTTATCTTTTGCTAGCCAATTTACAATGTGTTCCTTTCTGAATGCCTCACCGAACACTTCTTGCTTTTACAGTCGGCGTGACAGGGTTTCAGTGCCCTGTGAGTAAACGTCAACCCCTCAACACATTTTAAGCCCAGCACCTTCCACTAATAAAGCCACAGCTGTCCTTTCTGGTATGGCTATCTAGTAACAAGCTACTTCCCTTTGAACAGTTTTATGTGGTTGTAATTGACCTGACAATGGGGTTCATTATGCAGTCTCTTTCATGCTGTTTTGCCTGATAATTATTATTTAATGTGTTCAGATGGAGGGCATCATTAATTCATCCCTTCCTCCAATGTCAAAGAGATGAATAGTGAAGTTATCACTCTCTGGTGATTAATATTACGCTCTTTTGTTATTGAATCCTGTCGCAGTGATTAAACCTTCACTGAGTGACTCACCAGCCGCTCTTATTAACGGCACCATTAGTGAACACAGGCAAACCTCTAATTGCAATTTTTACTTTTTTCTTTCTATTTTGGTCAGAGGTTTGAAACCACTTATCTGTGCTTTTCTTTTAATTAGAAATCCTGGGTGTAATGAAGAACACAATCGATCAGTGTCAGGCCATGGGGTGTGCATGTGAGGTGATTTGTGATCCACATATTAACTGAGAAAATGAGCGCCTATGATTACTTGCGTCATTAGTGGCTTTGTCTGCCCTTAAGGGAAGATGAACTCTAGCAGTAAATAATCAACTTGTCATTGTTGTGCTTAAAGGAGTTTTTTTTCTTCATCATGTGAGGTGTGTGTTGGGTAGGAGATAGTGAATATCTTGAGAAAGACGCTCCGAGGATGCTTATGAGTTTGTAATCTGGGTGAGTCCCCCACCTTAAACCATCGTCCTCTTATCTCCAGACTCCAGAGCTACTGTAAGCAGTGTTCTCCTTGGGCTCTTATGAGGAATAAATGTCATTGAAATTAATTTAATCTCTTTTTTTCTTCATCAGACCCCCTGCAACGGTAATCTGTTTCTGCAGTCAAATGTATTTACCCTAATAATCCATTTTATTCCCCACCTTTTTGGTGGAAAGTACAAAAAATCATAACTGGCAGGAATTTTTTGGGTTGCATAATCACATTATTTATCAATTAATATTGACTTTTTCAGTTAGTGTTTGATTATTGTCATTTAGTTTGCTGACAGTGCTTTTTCATACAGGTGTACAAGTACATACAGTATTCAGTTTTTATGAACTGTATCTCTTCATGAACCTTGTCATTTTATAGAAACTTCCTAGTCTATATTTTGCAAGGTATGACATTAATTATTCTAGCTATTTGTTTCTATAGGCCCAACAATGAATTTAAATAAGACAAATAAATTTGAAACTGTCTGTTTTTAAAGAAAAACATTTGGTAGAAATCTACTTGGTATTGATTAGGGCTAGATGAGCCACAACACAAAAGCCTTCTTCTGACAGGCTATCAGCCTTTAGCAATAACAAATCTTTCAACTCTCCATCTCCCGTACACACACTCCGCTTAATTTTTATCCTTCAGCGCAGTGTGTTGTTATTTTCTGTCTCAATTCGGAGTTCTTAAATCCCTGTTTAAAATTTTCTCTCACAGTCACTATTATATTTGTGTTCATATTTCTCATAACAAGTAAAAACATAAAGTGTGATGAATATTTGTGTTGTGATTGTTGGAAAAAATGTTGATGACCTCAAAATAATTTGCTGTTTAAGAGTATGTTCATTTACATAGTTTAAAGGATACTTCTAAAATTGAGCCTAGGAATTTGTATTTATTGGACAATTGAAAGCTAATAGTGGCTACCTTCCATATATTTCCTTAAGTGGTACAATGTTTTGTGTTTTTAAGCATTCATTCATAGCTAGAGTGTGTTATAGGAGTATTCTTCACATGTTGAAAAATGACTGGTGTTTTTGGCTGTATAGTCTTTCCCCTCCCATCTCTTCTACTCTGAGTTTTTCCATGTTTATGTGAAAAATTGGGACCTGTTACACTGATAGCCCGTGTGAATATGTTGAGAGTAGAAATGGTGAATGAATTACAGATGAACACTGATGCAAATAAATCTCCATGATGTCCCAGGGTTATATGGCAGTCATTTAAAAGTTTAATCAATACGCTGGAGTTTAAAACATGCAGCCACTGTTGTTGTTTGGCTGCAGTAAACAGCCAGAAGGTTTACCATGAACCCAGGGCATGAATCATAATGACAGCTGTTTATGTTTTAATCTGCTAAATCTTTTTTTTTTCTTTTTCTTTAATGGTAGAGGTCAAATTTCACCTTAATAACTAAAATTACAACAGCAGGTTTATTTGATACTATTTGGAGCCATGAGTGATTTGCATGCCATGAAAATTATAATAGAACAGACCTCACGCCTTTAATGTTTCACCTAGGTTCATCAGCATAGGTCCATCAGCATATACGCAATGCAAACATACCGAAATATCAAGTACAGCTTTTAATGACAGGATGATAGCATTGTGTCAGACAGATGGCCCAGATGCTGTTTTTTCTTATTATTTAGCAGTTGTCTACTGCCTTCTTTATATAGAAGATCTGGTGAGTGCATCACAGATGATGTCTAAATAATAGTACTGGCCAACCAAACACTATATATGTGTGTGTGTATATATATATATATATATATATATATATATATATATATATATATATATATAGAAATACAGCACATAAGGAACTAGAAGAAAACAGAGTAGAAGCAGTTGAAAAGAGGGGTGGACAGATTTGGAGAGGGGACAAGACAAGAAAATAGGAATGAGTCAAGTAAATTCATGCCAAGAATAGATAGCCTTGATGTTAAAAGCTGCATCCGTTCAATGTGTCTCTCTGTGACATATTGATGGCCCTCGAAAAGAGTCAAGCTGATTTTATGCAGGGAACAATCATTAAACCCACTCCATCATGCTTCTCTCTGACTCCCTATGACTTTTTTCTTGTAAGTGTGTGCTGATGAAATGCAAAATTTTGAGCATGCCATCAGGAAATGCAGCTAGGATTTCCAACAGGTACTTTCAGACTGATAAAAGACATGAATGTGTGACTTTAGTGTTTGAGATGTAAGAATTGTTTTGTTAAAAATAGCGTTTATCCTTGGAATTACAGTACTTATACAATAAAGTGTAGTTTTGCCATAAACTCAAATATCGTTTAAACTCTTTTTAAAGTTTAGCAGACAAACTTTCAATACTTGGAAATTTAAAGTTCTGCCACAGACCCAAGTAATATGTTTCCATGTTGTATGTGTTAATGACCACTAAATTACTAGGCTATTGCAGTTAGAAAGTGCCTCTTGGGCTTTATGATTCTATCACAGTAACATAAATATATGGAATAACCGTAAGACTTTATTACTCGTTGGTTTCAGGTGAGGTACCACAACTTGCCAGCTCCTGTCGTCCGTGCCCACAAGGGTCAGAGTGACCTAAATATTGTCATCTGTCCTATTTCACAGGGGTCTTCAAACAGACCAAAATAGTAACATTTAGGTATCACTGCTTGTACTTCACATAAGACAAAAAATCTGTGATTGCAACTGTACTTATTCAAGTTTGTGATTTGTGTTCATTTGTTATTGTTTTACAAACATATTTGAAATAAATCTAGGACAACCTTGCAGGTGTTAACTAATTAAGTTCACCCAACTAGAAGTAATTTGTTTCAGCTACAGATGCAAATCAAAACACCTCAATGACAAAATTTGCCAAATCTATACAACCTATTTTTTTGTTGTTGTAGAAAATGCTAATTGAACTGTCAAACAATTCAACATTGCATTGTTGTTTATTAGTTTCCAAAGTCAAATATTATTTTTATAATCAAAAGCTACATGTTTGTGAAAGCTATCAGTTGTTGGTAAATCCTTTAGTCTGTTTTGTGCACCTATACTTCATAAAACAAGAACAAAGACTAAAACGACTCTCTTCAAGTGTTAGATTTATACTGTTGGTGTTGTCTTGAGCAATCTTGACCTCCTTTGTCTGTTCTGAGGGTGCTTTGAAATGTTGGCAGTTCTAGTTTTAGTAAAGACAAAAAGATTAGGTTTTCGCCATAAAAACAAGAGGGTGTAAGATGTATAGAGTACAAAGACACTGCTTTTGCTCCACCAGGGCATGATGGAAACATTATCCTGCACATAACTTTGTTAGTCTGTCACTTCAATGGCTGCTCCCACTGTTCTCACTGTGTCCAATGTTTGTGTGCTTGAGATGAAAGCGTGCATGTGATAATGTTAGAAAGTGTAAGTGTGGATACCTTCGATCATCCATTGCTTAAGATACACAGAGGATTTCAGAATTTGGCACTGTAATACTTGTTATAAGTATCAGTTCATCAGGCAGAACCCCATAAGCATGGCCTCGGAGGGCATTATGTAAGAGTGAGTTTGGTTTAGTTACACCTTACCCTATTTTCAACTACCTCATCTTTCTCCTGGTTTCTCTGGTAATAAGAGCAAGCTCTCGCTGTGAAGGGAATGCAGTGAACTGGAGTGTGTTGTTTATGCACACAGCACACTGCTTAATGTAGTAAAGAAATGGAGAGCTGTCTCATTTATGTGCTTTTTCACCCACTGGGAAGCCGACACTCTCCACGATCTTTGGTCTTCCCTTTTTCTTAATTTACTCTTCTTCTCTTTTTATTACACGCAAGTGTATATTAACGCTGTTGGAGAGCTACAGGTCACAAATTGTCTGGACCTTTCCAATTGGTGCTGGCGAATTGCAGAATGTGGCCCCTCCGATCCTTCTCATAGGTTAGAGACAAGCTCAGCAGAGTGTGAAGGCTTCAGGGGCCTTTAACTTTAGTTCCTTCATCTGTGAAGGTTATCTCTGAAAGGCTTTGGTTGCAACCTACAAATATATCCCCTCTAGGTAATGTCTTATAGGAGTCTTGGTTCTGGTGCCGCAGCGGGTAATCTCTTTAAGGGCCCCACTCCTGGAGAGAGTGAGTTTTTCGCTGGGTATGCTGTGACTATGTGAAAGACCCTGGCAACCATTTGATCTGAGCACTGTGAGATACCCCGAGTCCTGTGGTGTCAAACCCACTATACAGCCGTGGCACCTTTATCCCAAGGCAAATCACAGCAGCTGGAATTCATTCCCCCCACACCCCTTCACACTCCCAACCTCCTCATTGTCAGTGAAGCACACACACACACACACATGTGCACACAAACACACACATAGATATACCCCACATACACCGGGGGAGCAGGCAGGCATGGAGCTGGTCCCGGATTTTATCGGAGGTGACAGCTTCTCACACTTCCGTGTTTGGATCACCTCAAGTAGCTGGGCTATGAGGGGAAATGAGCACTGCTCCACAACAAAGTCCAGATTTAGATTGACTGAGCTTGTCCTCAGGCCTATGGGCTTCCGCTGCTGCCGTACTGCTGCTCTGCCTGACAGAACACCCACCACCGCTGTGAGGGACTGGTGTGTGTGTATTTGTGCACATATGGGTGCATATGAGTGTGCGTGTGTGTGACTTGGTGGAGCTCACTTTGAAGAGTCAGAGAGAGTGGGGAAAGAGAGCGATGTGTCAGGTTTGGTTAGATTTGAGGGTGGCATCAGAATATGCTTGGCACTAATATGGCACCAGTATCTCTGTCCCTGTCCCTGCTTTCTGTCACTTAGTTGCCATTCTCTTTCCTCTCTTGACAATGTCTTTTTGGATTATGTGATTGGACTTACCACTTGGAGCACCCCTCATCCTTCTGCAAGACTGCCTCCCCCATATCTCTCTCCATTCCTGCCTTGTCTTTGGCCTGCCTGCCTCCCTCCTTCCCTCAATAATGCACTTGATGTCTATTTAGAAAAGCTGATGAAAGCTGTATCTGTTCTGCTGTCAGAGGATCATTGACAGCACTAATGCCACTTGTCCTTGCCTCATTTGGCAAGAGGTGACACAAAGGTGCAGCTTGCTGCATTCATCAAGTTGCACTGCGAGTGCTTGTGACATTGGCATCAGAGCAAACCAGCCGCAAAAGGCCTGCCCTTTGCCTGGACAGAACCGACGTTTTGTACTGCTGAAAAATACCCCAGACCGTTTCAGATGCTTTGACTAACTTAGTTTGATGTAGAAAGAAATGTATTAATATTATACTTGCATAGGTATTTTAGGAAGGTAGTTATACAAGTGTATATTTTTGCTACACAAGTATTTTAACTGGATTTTTTTTTCAGCCAGTGGAAATATAGAATCAGCAAATCAAAATAATTAATAATACCATAATATTAAATCATTTTGTTTTAATTAGGTTTCTTAGTTTTACTTTTAAAAATAAGGAAAGTATTGTCAAATGCAATTAATTTATATATCGAGTATATGGTAAATTGGGGTCCCCTGTCATGTGGAGCCATCTGACAACATTGACAAAAATTTCAATGTACAAGTTAAAGAATGTACTGTAATCATGATGTGAAGTGATGCCATTAATGTGTTTGCATAAAAGAATAAGCCAAGCATGACCTACACTTGACTCCTGTTTGTTCTTTTTTGTTTTTTTCTAGGGGTTTTTGCCAAGTGTCGCTACATCTACTATGGCAAGCATTCAGAAGGCAACAGATTCATTCGAAATGATCAACTCTGATGAACACAGAGGGCAACATGAATGACAACAGACGCTCACAGATGAATCAGTTTTCCTTATTTATTAAAACCACTGGTGACTCGCCCAATTACTGCTGGGAATTTTTACTTTTGTGTAACTTTCATCAATTTATGCAATAATGGCTATGCTAGACAGATGGTCTCTTGTTTGTTTTTATTGTCTTTTAGTCCCATTGTTGCAGCACCATTACCTGAACTGGGTCCAATTCTGTTTCCTTTCTTGCACCTCAGAGTCAGAGATGACACTCCCACTGACATGATTGCCTGTAAGCATCGGCTGTAACGCAAATCCAGACACACAAACTATACACACAAACGAGCAGTCTGTCTTTATTATTGTCATTCATACAGGCAGCAACTACCAGACCTGGCCAACCACTTTCCTTTCTGTGCCACCCATGATGAATCACTTGTCTGCTACACCTACTAATCAAGGGTGAAAGAGGCGCTAGTTGTACACCTCTGCCCTGACACAGACTCGTAATCTTCATTTTCCTCTTATCTGTCTTTTCTATTCTTCCCTTTTGAATTCATATAACAACTGTTAATATATAAATATCTTATGTTTATGCTGAAATAACACATAATCATAGGCTTCATAAACATTCATAAACTGATATAGGCTACTTTGGGAAAGTTTTCTCATCATGGAGTTTAGATGAGTTTGAAGTCCATGTTCTATTATACATGATAAAGAGCACAGTTTAATTAATGACTTATGCCCACATTATAGGGCTTCAATACTAGTGACTTCCCAGTAAAACTATACCAAACAGACCACAAAATAGTACCATATTTTAAGTATAATTTTTAGCATTATTATAAGCAGTAATTCACAATTTGATGCAGGAATCCATTATAACTCAAAGTACTTGTACACACAACAGTGAGCAGAGTGAGACACCGAGATAAGAGGACTTGCTGCTGAGCACTAGACTGTCATGTTTTAAAAGTTTTTGTTTTAGTGTTTTGTGTTTTAATTCATTTATATGGTTTCTTAAGCTTTAATGTGGTCTAGAGTCATTTTGGTTACTCAGTCCTATATTCGTCTTGTTTTGTAATAACTTTAAACTTAATTGTATGTTAAAAGCCTGCTAATGTTTTTCAACATGGCTGTCATTACTGAGATGAACTGAAACACAAGTTGCTGATTAAAATTTGCAAATTGCAACCACTCTAAAAGTTGAGATTTTACTGAGAGCTTAGGGTTTCCAAAATTAGGTTTTAGGTTCATTTTGTATGTGTTATGTGAGGTTTTTTTTTTTTTATTAAGTTCCCCATTCTTTAAAATTTACAGCCAATGCATATGCCTTTGTGTGGAACAATGTATTATTTTTGTCATGTGACAAAGCAAATTTAAACAACTTAGCATCAATGCATTTTCAGTGTTATATTGATTTATAACGTTTCTGTAAACTTTATTATATTTTTTACCAATATTATGGTTTTACAATCTGTGTCTATTTTAATATCTTAACACAACATTAGGTAAAAAAAGGACAAGTCTTCAAGATAAAAATTTAAAATTAAAATATTTTGTTTGTTTTATTTGATATTTTGAGAAAAATTATATTATCTGAATGTGATTAAAAGGGTTGAACCAACCTTGTCAATTTGATGCTGAACTCAGGGTACCTGCTTGCCAAAACAGTGCTTGAATGCTTTATGATAAAATATTCATCACATTATTATTTTTTGTGCTCAAAGGCAATATAAATTTGCTAGTTGCTTGTTCTCACAGCTGCAACGGTAGTTAACATACATGTTCTTGACAAATCTAATTTCTCATCATGCTTGAAATTCAGAAGTGATGATGGTAAATAATTCATGATGAGCAAGAGAAAAAAGGTTTGATGTCTGTGGAGCCTGAAATAAATCATGTTTACTTTCAGTACAGCATGTCACTCATCCACAAACAGACGAAGAAAAGGTCAGAGATAGCCTAATGCAATGTTTGTTCACTATGTCTCTCTCTGTTCATTTCTTCTTTTTATTAGCTAAAACATTTGTTCTTCTGTGCAAGACTGTGTATGTGAGACGGAGAGTGTGTCTGCATGCATGTGCATCCACTTCACAACTTCCTACAGGACTGTGTGACCATATTCCAGATGACATGCCGCTCAGGAGCCTGGTCACTAGTGCTGGCGTTTCAAAATGACAAGGTTTATTTGTCTGTGTTTTGATATGCTCAGAGGAAACTTGGGCTGACAGCCGGAGGAGGCAGGAAGAGGGGAGCCACAACAAGTTCCCCCCCGCACAACACAAAATGTCATCCTTCCCCTGGCTGCCGCGTGCGCCCAGCCATCCTGCTGAAAAGAGCAGACATTTAAAACTTTGTGACATGTGTCACAGGCACTGCCATTGAGCCAGTGCCACTGACGGGGCTGGAATTGACAGGCTCTGAGCCACCGGAGTTAGCTGGGGGACACACCGAGTTTGGTGTGTGTCACTTCCCATCCTTGTCAGGGATGCATCCCAAGCTGCCACACCAACACAAACTGCATTATAGAGTGGGTGGGGAGTGCCAGAATGGCCTGACATATGCTTGACAAGCGCCTTTGTGCATGTAAGGGGATGAGTAGGATGCTCGGCATCACAGACAGTAGATTAATTAGGGTATGAACCACAGAACTACCTGAAGGCGATGCCTTTCTTGACCCTCAGCTCTGTCGCTGCTGCCGCTGCTGGTTGGGAACTTCCTGGTTGAATAAATGGCACGCCACTTCATCATAGCAGATCGGTGACATTCTGATACAGTAGCCCTGCAGGCTCCACTGGTAGCCACAATGTCTGTATCTACTGCATTTATCTTGTGCTAAAATAGATATACTAACTAGGAATCTTTTTTGTTATTGTTTACACAAGTGTTTATCTGCCCTGTATTGGTTTAGAGTTTTTTTTTTTTGTTTGTTTAAGAAACAGAGATAAGGAGAAAAACAACAAAAAATAAACATCTAAGGAATATTTTTACTTCAACATGCAAACTTAATGATTTTGTTTTGAATTCAGGGACTGTCAGAATGTTGAGTCTTTATTTTTTTAAATAAAACTTGAATTCATGATAGGACAGGATAGTAAAATTCCTGACTTTTGTATTTAGCAGTAGCTGCAAATTTAATATTGAGTTTAAATAAGTTTAGAAGTTCAATACAGTAAGTTTATGCAAAAGAACACTCAGTAATTAAACTTTAAATATGACCTTTTCAGAAGACTTCTAGATTTTGATTACATAATACTGTACATATGTATGCACTGTTTCATTTAAGGCAGGGGTCTCAAACTCAATTTACCATGGGGCCACTGGAGGCAGAATCTGGTTGAGGGCGGGCCGCATCATGC
>JAVKLF010000073.1:8053519-8066532 GCA_034783495.1 Millerichthys robustus | reverse complement strand
GTGTGTGTGTGTGTGTGTGTGTGTGTGTGTGTGTGTGTGTGTGTGTGTGTGTGTGTGTGTGTGTGTGTAGGTGTGTGCGTGCGCACATCTTCTCTTGTCAAGACTTTCACTGAGCTGCTCACATAACAAAAGAGATCGTTCAGCTTTTTGCAAGAGAGAAGATGCCAAATAGTTTAGGACGCAGCAGGAAACACACACTTGAACTGAAGCCCCGATGATCACAACTTTTGTTTTGCCAAATATTGAACAAGGTTTGACTATGTTACTCAACCAGAGAGCAAAATCCAAAATAGTGCAAAACACTGTATTGTCGATGTCCATAAAGTTTGACATTTACCCTACTGGAGAGAGACAGCTCATTTTTTGGGGGGGTGGTTTAGCTTTGAAAACTCTGTTGTTGTATCAGAGTAAACAGAAATGTAGACACAGTTCATACATGAAGAAGCGATGTTGGAAAACATGAGGACTGCTGCCATATTGCTTTTCAAAACTTGTTAGGCTAAAGTCCAAACACTGCATTTCTGTTTAAGCTTCGAATATAAAGCTACATCTCTATATTGCGTGCTAAAGCATGCTTATCCATCTGATCATCTCTTAAGTTTATGAAACAATTTAATCTCAAAATAAAACAGCATACGGGCAAATAAAAAGAAACGGTTCAATCTCTACTATACACATTTAGTTAAGGTCCTAGCACAAAAACTAGTAATAAGTCTGCTTCTAGAATCCTTAAGATGAAACTGAACATTTTTTTATATTATTTTTATGCTTCTAACTTTTAAAAGTATGTTTTCATAAAAATAACAAAATGTACAACTTTAATTAGAGGAGATTTCAAAGCAGGGTTATTACACAAGTTCACTTTATGACTTTGGTGTTACCACTGAAAAGCTGCATAAAAATGTATTTTCAGCTAGAGCGTATAATAAACAAGCAGGATCTGGGTTACATACCTCCTTATCCTTGTAGCCCTGCGGCACAGCTATGCTCTGTGGTTGACTACATGCTACAGCAGCCGTGAGAAGCTCTCCCTCAGGAAAGCACATGTTTACTTATTCATTTGCACCTTCCAAATTCCACAGATAGTGTCTGAATAGCAGCAACGCCAGAAGGAAGGAATCCCTAAACAATAGCAGCATCTGGGTATGTTTGTGCATTTCTTTTGTATGCATGATTGCATGTCATTGAGAATGTGTGTTTTTTAAATGGGTAGTTCGTGTAAGACCCAATTATTGATAACACTTGGCTCCATTTATCGATCCAAGAAGATGTAGACCAATAAGCTTCTGTGCTGAGGTGGCTTTCTGTAAGTGCCTGTTTCCCCTGTGGGGTTTACCCGTGTTTATTGTTCCTTGGTGGCACTGCTATTGACAGCGTATTACTCACTTTTGAGTGGAAAAACAACCACATTGGCATTCTAGTTAAACATGTGGAAGTGCTCTGCATAAAAAGTAAGACCTTCTTTGAACCTTCAACTTTGATTTGTATTTACAATAGTCACATCAATAGCAATAAACAGCTCTGAGCTTAAGTCATGCTTTTTAAAGTAATCATAAACTGAGTATTGTCTGTTTACTTGCACATAGATTGCCTTGGCGCAAATATATGTGAGCATCATGTGTACAAGCACACAAACACCCACACAAACACAAAAGTGTGTGCTTTGCATGTGTCACTGTTTTGTCGTGAGTAATGAGGAGCAGCTGAATTGGCCTGCCTGGTGATTTGTACTAGCTGCTTAATGATGATGAGGCCTGATGGGATGCCAGGTTCATATGTTTGTCTGCAAACATCAACAATCTGTTCCAGATGATCTGCCAGGGCTCCGTATCGAGGGGGGAAACGACATCAGATGACGCAGTCATGTTGATTACATCATTAAAAAGTATTATCAACGAGGTTTAGCAGCATTTAATTACCAGACACAACACTGAAAGCAGAAAATTACATGAAGGGAACACCGATCAAGCAATCAATACACTGTTTCCAGTGTGCTGGAGTTATAATAATGCCAGCAGAAGGAGCAGACTTGCAATGAATTCTGATTAAGAAGATGCTCTGAACTTGGCTACATCGCTTCCTCATGTGTGGCCTTCTCATCTCCCTCCAGTCTTTTCCTCTCCTCCTTTTCCATCCTTGACTACCGTCTTCCCTCCCTGCCACAACCTGTCCCCTTTGGGCAACAGTGTACATGGAGTCTAATAGGACGCTTCTTACCTTGGGAATTAGCCTGTAAGACCCCAATGCTGTCATCAAACTGCATAGACTTGATGTTGAGCGATGCCAAGATGCATTCCTTATCCTGCAGTGAGGCATCTTCGATATTGTTCTGATTGGCTGACAGTATTACGCACATGTCACAAAGGTTGATGTTGACAGCCCTTAAATCTGCCCGACTTAATGGTGTACCCTTCAGGGTGAGGAGAGCACAGAGAGGGAGCGAGATGGCGAGAGAGAGAGAAAGAAAGAAAAACACAAAGAACAGACAGACATGGGAGAGAGAAAAACAAATTTAAGAAGTGAGCAGAGTAGAGCTTTGGGAAATTAGTTAACAAGTATTCTTGTTTTGAGGCAATGACATTCCACTGATCTAACCAGGCATTAGAGATTCATAGGCATGGACTAATATAAAGGCTAGCTTGCGCTGAAGGCTGCGTTTGGGATTCTCCTCTGATCATCAGTCAAGCCAGGCCTAACAAGCTGCAAGGCACCGAGCCATCTGTGATGGGCACTGCAGCTGCACCACTTATAAACTCTACTTTGGATCTGCAGGATGTGTCACTGCTCAAGATAAGGAGAGGTTCACTGAACTCTCATGGAGTGATCGTTCAATTGAGCAATTTGTGATCGGATCAGAATGATAGCACCCTGCTCAAGATTTGAATATATGTGCAACTCAAAATATGGCAAACGAATTAGCAGATTTCTGTCTAAAATTTCTACCATGCGCCAGTGAACTGAAACACTCACAGGTAAGATGGAAACCTTTGGGAAGTTGTGTAAGGTTTCCCACTCTCTTCGCAGGTAGTCCAGCGAGCCCACAAAAACTATAGGTTTTAGCTCATGATAGTGGAAGTTGCTGGCTCTTAAAGGCATCACCAAGTTTCGCAGCCCCACTAAGGCAGACGTGACATCCCCAAATATACAGACCACTACATGGCCGCTCAGCACAGTCATGGAGGCTTCACTCCGGGTCTGCAGGAAACAGAAGGGGGAGGGAGGCAAATGGGAAAAGAACAGAGAAAGAAATGAGACAGAAAAAAGATTTAAACAAAAACACTGTTAGTTACATTTATGAAACAGGTGATTTTTTTAAAGAAATCTGGATATATACGATAATTTTAAGAGAGGATAAAATATTTTACAAAACAGTATTTTGTTATCAAAGTGCAGTGATAGTATAAATTAATGTTAAGATATTCCTGTTCTAATGATAATCAAATAACTGTATAACAAAAACAAGATGAAAAGGTCTTGTATGGCTCTTTTGAGCAGAACACACGTTCAAAAAAGCAATAAAAAAAATACACAAAATTACTAATAGTTTTTTGTCTCAAAGTGAGACAAAGCTTTTTCCTGCCTAAAGATTTTCACACAAGCTTCAAGTTGTGGACTGTAAATGTACATAAATAAGACTTTACAAAAAAAAACTTTAACTTAAACCTTGTTTGACACGGACACAAAAGTAGTAGAGTTTTAGGTATTTACTGCTTCAAAGCCTTCTATTTTTCTATTGGTTTAAACATTTCTTTGTCAATTAAAAAATAACTGCATGAAACGTAGTTTTAAGGAAACAAGGCATCTTCAGCAAGCTTTGCTCAGTCACTCTAAATATGTTAAAACTATTATTTTATAAGTAAGCTCATCTGTGTATCAGCTACATTGCCATAGTATACATATACTAGAATCCAGTTTTATCCAAGTCTGAGAAAAAAAATTTGCACAGATTCTTGATATAACTTCCCATGAATCTATAATAACATATGTAATAAAACAAACTCACCTTGAAACAACAGAGAGGCAGTGAAAAAAATGTCAGTACACATTAGTATGTGAATGTGTTTTTGCAGCATACATGGGGAAACACTGGCTCCTAAGTAAGGTCGTTTTTTGCAGTTTTTGTGTGTTTTTGATTGTGATAATTGCAAGATTGCAGTTACCAAAGCTCCATTTAGCCCTTACCAGGATGACCTTTTCGATTTCTTTGGAAGGACTCCAGTGAAACATCCCCGTCGAGTCGTACCTCTTCACGTTCATGTCCATGTTCTCAATTTGCTCATTTCCAGGAATTAGAAGGGGATCATGTCGACTGAAAAGCATAGCAAATATGTTTTGTGAGTATTGCTGATGAGTCTATAGAAGGTCTTTCAGCAAGGTCTTTAAAAGACCATCCTATTACAAAAGTGTTTAAACTCTCTGCACTAAATCATGTAGGACCCATAACTACACTATGCAAACATTTCTTCTTTTTCCTACTGTCAACATATCTGAAAAACTAAATGCCATTTTGCTCACATTGCTACAGGAAAAAGAAAAAAAGATTTGAGTGCTACTGACTGTATGACATGACAACACAAAGCCAAATACCGGCTTTTATCCTCTTTTTCCAGTTACTGACACCATGGAGCAAAAGCTCCAACAGGCTCAAACTTTAAATATTTCAGGAATTTGCCTAATCACATTTTGCTCTTTCAAATGATGGCCATTAATGTTTCATCAGCACGTCACAACCAAACAGGCTAATCCTCAGCAGTGGGCTGCTGAATTAGATTTAGTGTAACACTGACCAGGAAGGGACTACCACCAGTCCTGTTATAGCAACACTCCTGCCATTGCGTTTATTCTACAAGACATGTTCTCACACGTCCCTAAACACAACCAAGATGCAAAAATTATGAATTTACTGTTTAACGCAAATAAAGCAGCACAAAGTGCAGACACCTACAGCCAAACTGCAGAGAGACAGACGTGACTATTATTGGAGAAAACATCTCAAGAATTTGACATACATCTCTCTCACTATCACTTTCTGTATCTTCTATCAACACTGCCATTCACTGACAGGGCTTTGATGTTGTCTCTTCCTCCAACCTGCATTTGGATTGCATCCCATCGCAGGAAAAGTCAGAGTGGGGGAAAAAAAAATGCTGTCAATTAGCCACCCTCTCTTTCCTGAGCTCCTTCTCCTTCTACCCTCCATCAGTTAGAGCAGGTGATAATAACACTGACAGCATTTAGTGTTTTTACACTCAGCCTGAATCTTTCATCCAGAGCCGCGTGTTGCGCCAATCAACTCCACGGAGCCCACCGTCACTTCAATCTGCTCAGCTCAGCTCGCCTCCACACGCGGGCTGACGGGCGCATGCAGGCGGGCTGCTGCTCCACCTCTCTCTGCCAAGACAGCTATCTTTCACAGAGCTGTCAGCGATGTGACTGGCAGCCTGTCACAGGCTCCGCACAACCACCCCGCCAACCCCTCCACTTTCCTCTTCCTCCTCCATGCCTCAGGCTGAACCTACCACAAGGCTCAGAGAAGCAGACATCACGTCTGCGCTGCGGGGCCACGCCCAGGGGATATCAGCTGCTGATGATACAGTGACATCCTCTGATAGTGGATGTGCGCTGTCAGTCATGACCCGTCTCAAATGTTTAAAGAGCGGTTTCATGCCATGGTGCAACTAATTAAAACAACATGTATATTTGATTACATTATTAAAATAGCTGTGGTACACATTACTATTAATATATATATATATATATATATATATATATATATATAATTAAAAAAATCATTCACCAAAAGTCAAGACTGAAAAAAAATATCTAACATGAGGTTGCAAAACAAATTTTTTCCATATGTGTGTGTGTGTGTGTGTGCATGTATTTTTTGTGGTATATTGTAAAGAGAAAAACAAGTATTTCCCTTATAACATATTTCACTCCATCCTCAGCCCTCTCTTTCTTTCTAACTCTTTCCTTCTGTATAAATTTCAAACAGAGCCGAGTTATTCCAGTGCATCACTCTGCAGTCACAAGCTGGGGATGGGCGTGCTCCCCCAATCCCTCTCTGCCAGACTATGAAGGCAGCCTCTTGCTTTGAAAATTTTCCCCATCATGCAAACTGACAAAGGCATGCTTTTCAAAAGCCCACAGCCAATCTGTTGATCATTATTTATTTACAAAGACCTTCAGGCAGCGAGTCCTGTAAAAAAACATACTTGATACGTATGTTGGCGCTCTTGCTAGCTCTCTATTGTGTCCCCCCCTTCCTTCTTTATTGTAGAATAAAGTTTCCCTAAGGCTACCCCTAGCAATCGCTCTTCATTGTGCATAAAATCCACCAAATGTTTAATATATGTTATGTTATATGTTGACAGGGGCAGCAATGAATAGAGAGGGGCAGTGGCTTATGATGGGTAATGTGATGTTCTGCTAAGGGCTAAGTCTTGTTAAACAAAGAAAGAAACGAAAAATATACACCTATAACAGAGGACCTGTCATCCCGTTACCCAAGAGCCAGCAGTATTCACAAGCACCCCTAAAGCGGAGAAAACTTTGACACCACTTTGAAGTGTTTTCAAAACTGAGCAAATAACTAACAAGAATTATTATCGCTGTAAGATCAAAGCAAAACGCATATATTACATGGCAAACAGGGACCATCATTTGAGTGGAGAGGGATGAGAAGAAAAGGTTTTGTGCTTTAAGTTAGGCAAACTAAACAGCCTTTTAAAGAAGCAGTTAGCTGGAAATATGCCAGTGTCTAGTTATTGTTTTTTTAAGAGGTTTTATTCCTCTGAGCAAGGGCATCTAAACTGATGCTCTGCTGCAAACTAGACTGAAGGGTACAACTCTGTGTTGAGCTAATGGTTTGGCAAGTGTAAAGGCTTATTAAGTCCTGTGTTTTGCGGAGAACTGAGGGGGAGGCAGACAAGTATACTGGACAAAAATTACAAAGGCACACCAGAGCAGAGGGAGCATTGTTGCCTGGGGGAGCCCAGCAAAACTATCATACAAAAAAACTCATCCAGAGTAAAAAGATAACACATGAACAAAACAATAAGAGACTATGGTATTTATCAAAAATAAAAAAGGGGCAATTATGGGGTAATCGTGTAAAAAGGCAGATTTATTTTCTAGTGTTGATGTTTTTCCTTAGCAATATACAATAGTTTCATGTTTATATAATTTGTATATGTTTAGTATCTAATACAATCCAGAGATGACAGCATTAATAAAAAAAAAATATAAATTCCAATATTACATTAAGATCTGTCTTGTAAAAAGACAAAAATGTTGCAAGGGCTGTTTCTCTCCTGTCCTATTTACATCATTGTGCCATCCTAAGTCATTCAGCTCGGCCTCCGTGTTTTCTCGACGCTTCCGTGTGTCTAACCCCGCCTTGCAGCCAGAGGTGCACAAAAACTACCCCTTTTATCTTTCAAAATCAATTAACAGCACTTTAATTCTACTGGACAGGATAAAAGGAAGGTAATATTTGAATTCATATTTGATTGTGATAATACATCTCACATATTGCCTTAAGTACCAGAAACAGTACTCACAGGGGTTCCCACAATAAGGAAGTCGCCTAAGGGCAAAGCAACCTTGCAGGTCTCTCTGATTGGTTGCCGGTGTCATTAGTGCCAGCATTGTTTAAGTAGTACATGTGGACCAGACTGGAGGAGGTGACAGCTGGGACTTTAAAGCCAGAGGAGTTTTCAAACGGCTCCTCACAGCTCCTTTTCATGACAGAAATATTATTTCAGCTCAGTCATTAACAGCTGACAGCATGCCATCCTAAACAGCCAGAGCTTAACAGGGCATTTTTCCTCTCGTTTTCTTTCAAAAAGTTTCTTACCTCACTCTTCTGCCAATCCTAATTTGCCCCCCGTCCCATCCATCCTAACTCATCACACCATCAGCCCCACTCTGAAGTATCTCTCAGATGCACCTCTCCTTCCCTTCCTCCTGCCATTCCTCCCTACTCTCCTTCTTCTTCTTTCTTTCTGTTTTTATTTTTTTTTTATTTTGAAGACTGCAAGGAGAAGATGATCACGAGCCCTTACCTCATCATTTTGGGAGAGCAGTTGGGCGAGTTTCGCATCCCTCCGTTGCGCTGCTTTTTTTTGGGCGAGAGAGTTGACGGATGCTCGTCTTCAACTGCAAATACACGTGCAGAACGTCAGAACAAAAGACAGACGGCTGAGAAAGTGTGATGGACCTGACAGGGAAAGGTAGCCAGCAATCAATCAAATCATTGCAAAAAAATAAAATCATAATAATCAAACCAAATGAAACTAAAATGAAAGAAAAAAATTCAAGAGAAAGAAAATTTAGTGTTTCAGTGTGAAATTAAGGAAATATAGAGGAAGCATTAGTAACATTCAGGGGTAAAATCTAAAAACTAAAAAAGGCAGGAGGAAATCTACAAAAAATAAATCATTTACGTTCCAAAAATGTCACAGAAAACTCACATGTCAAATTTTCCTAAGTTCCTGTATTTATTTTAAAGGTGCACTTTATCAAGGTTATTGAGTAAGAGGAAGTCTAGGTGTCTGCATCAGAATGGCACCGCTTACATACATAATTATTTGCCATGAGTAGAGCCACAGCAATGAAAATAAAATAAAAGTTATAAAGATGGATCTTAAATGGGTTTATTTGGTTTAAAAAAATGAAACTATTAGTTCCCCGCCCCATCATTTCAGCTTTGACTAAAGCGCTCTTCTGCTGGTCTACCTCCATGCCAGTTAGCATTTAGTGCACATAATGAGGCCAAGGAATACTAATCCACAATATGGATTAGTGGGTTGTAAAGTTTGGAAAGGAGTTGCACATCATCTTTAAGTAAAAAAAAAACAAATGTCAGGATTGATGTTACATGTTTAAATAAATAAATAAAATACGTTGTTTTTTTTAAGATCTCATGCTGTGTTTGAAGCTTTGGTGCATTTGTAAGATGGTGATCTACAGTTGCTTCTTTTAGTTCCCTGTCAGTTGTGCTTGGCTTTGTTGAGAAATAACACCAAAAAAATGTATATTCTTTTAACTTTGCCTGGGTTCCAGCTCCAGAGTGAAGCCACGACCAGCTGTTTGAAGATTTCAGTTAAGCAAACAGCAGTCTGATCTTCACTACTGTCGCCTGTACGTTTCAAGAGCTTTCAGACAGGCAACCAGATACTCCTCTTCAATCTGCGATCTCCAAGTGCAAATGCCAAGTGCACCGTCACTTCAAACCCCCATCAGTCCTTTGGTAAGAAATCAATAACACAGCATGATATTAGTGCAAATCAATGTTCACTGCAAGCTGTGACTATTCCAAGCTTGTGGAATTTCACTAATGTTTGAACAATTCCTGTATGTCACTTAATTCTGCTAATAAAAGATAAGAAACATGACTTTGCCTTCTAATAAAATGTCATTCTCTGACATTTCATTTATGCAACTGGGCAGTCAGAATATCTAATAACATTTGCCACTGCAAGCTATACAAATTATTTGCTCATCTTTGATGCAGCCTCTAAAATACCACATCCAAAAAAAAACCCATTCCTGGCTACTTCAATACACGCCATAAAACTAAATGTTTTTCACCTGCTGAATAAAAAAAACTTTTATTAATAAAGACTTTTGCGTGTAGTCAAATTAGGCTCCCAAAATGCCTGTAAAATCCAAATTCACAATATTTGCCACACTCTGAGCATGGAAAAATAAGAAAAGCAACTCTTAGCATTCTTATATTATGTCTGGGTTTGAGAGTCATTTTACACTAACTGGCATATTTGTGCAAAACAACAGCAGAATCTCCTGCAGAGTGAGGCATCACGCAGCAAACAAGAGGTGGGTTGGGATAGGTGGGATTCCTGACTGATGCAGCTCACTAAGGGGGCAACCGACTGCCTATGGCTGAGCAGCGTGGCATTAGTGGGCTGGTAGAGGCATTTCACCAATAGACTACGGAGCATGGCTCACTTGTCTTTCAGGCCTCGATGTGGCAACCACATCTCCCAGACCTGAGATACTGAGGCACAGCTGTGAGGGGTCAGCCCCAGGCCCTGGCCCCGCAGGGAGCAGGCTTCTTTTCCAAGTATTAACAAGGGGTATGTTGGCTATGTATTGGTTGACCAGAATGTCCTGGTTGTCATTTGGAGAGAATGGATTTGAAGTGATGACAGAGGTGCAGACGGTGGGGTGTAACTGATTAGATTTGAAGAGATGGTCAAACTGTGGAATATAAAAAAATGTGAGAAAATCTGTATCGTTCTTAATTTATTAACAGCTGATAATGTTGAAATTATTTTTAAAACTATAATGTGAAACTAGCAAAATTTCTTTATTTCAATATGTTCTTAATACATAGTAAAATATCTGTATGAAAGTTATTTCTCTCTTTTGAACTTTCACTGAAGCAACTGTAATTTTTCTATGACTGGTGTTAAAACCCAAACAGAAGTGTTCACAGCGAGATTTCCTCTGCTTTTTGTGAAACAAAAAAAATATGAAATAATGAGAAAGTTCTCAGTTCTTTTTTCTCATTTGTGCTTCACTCTCTGGTAAGACAAAGCTGAGACACGGCTCTGCTGATTCCAGTCAAATCCAATCAGACGTTGTCATTTTAGCAACAATGCTCGGAACAGCTCTGCCATTTCAACAAATCTAAAAAAAACTGCAACTAATAATTCATTTAAAAAAAAAAGACTAATTCAAAACCTTTCAACAATTAAACATGTATTGCTTTCCGTTCAGATTAAGAAATTAATTTCAAACAAAAACGTCAGTCATTTTGTTATGAAGCAGCATGTACTTTCTTTCTATTTAATGGGAAACTGCAGTAATTTTATGACTATAAATTGCTTTCCATATGTACATTTGATTTTAATACACTCACACACACACACACACACACACACACACACACACACACACACACACACACACACAATCTAATTGGTTGCATCGTCTGCATGTATATCTGTACAGATTGAAGGGGTCATGGCATATTTCAGGAAGAAAACTAAAGAATACAAGTAAAAGATCTGGTTGCAAAGTTGACTGTGAGAGGCAAAGCCATTTTCTTCTCTTTGGTAGAAGGACGGTTGGTCGGTTGTTTAGACGAGAGAGCATGCTTGGGTGGCCCAAGGCAATAAACAGACGTTTATCCCAGCCGTCAGCTGCCGCCTTGATTTACAGGGCGCCACCGATAGCTCCTGGATTCATCTGGCCCTTGTCAAACACGGGCAGCGTTACAGAGCATTCAACCGCCCTGGCAGGTCCACTGTGCATCCTGAACAACCCAGACGGCAACTGTCCTCTCTTGAAATGCTAATCGCATGATGGTACTGTCCTGCATGCAAACCTTATCCGATTGTTGTTTCCTAATGTAAACTGGATGATGAGGTGGAGGAATAACAAAAGAAAATGTTTACTTCTGTATGTGAGCTAAGCTGGCAATGCCTTCAGTGTTAGCCGCATGAACAAGCTTTGCTCTTCAACTGCATGAAATTGCACTTTAAGCCATGCATTTTTTCCCCCTTTTTACAACTAGAAAACAAACAAAAAATACAACTGATTTATTGATTGCCTTGGGGTTTTTTTGTTTTGTTTTTTTTTTTGTTTTGTTTTGCAGGGAGCCATAATTTCAAGAAAAAGAAGAAACTGTCATTGTCAAAATGCTTACAAGGAGTTAAATATGTATACACATAGAAAAGTCAAAGCATTTAAAAGTAGATATCATAATTTAATGGTGCAATAACAGTTAATTCATTTAAAAGTTGCTTGCCAAAGATTTACCTATATTGCAATCAGCTTTGAAACGAACGCCAGTCTCTTTATGGCTTCCACTGTTCCCTGGTGTTGTAGCGCCATCTGCTGCTAAATGCAGCACAATAAAAAAGCATATTTTATGGAACTACATGGCATTTATCAACATACAATTACCTCTCTTTATTATGCATGAACACCAGGAATTTACTACTATAATATATTGCAGATATATGTTAAAAAGCTTTGTGCTACTTGATTTAGAAATAAACCTTTTAAAATATGTAATAAATATATTAATTCATAAATAAGACACTATTTAAACTGAGTTTACAGTTAGACTTATAACAGAAATATAAACTACTTGATCAAAGGTCAACAGAGCAAATATGACATGTTCAGGGTGGGGAGACTACGGTCAAACACAAAGCAAGAGCAGAGTGGAGAAGTGCAGAGAAACACACTTACGTGATCTGACAAATCCATTATACTTATATTTGGCTGAGGAGAATGCAAAGACAAGTGGCAGGTCACACAGAGAGAGACATCAACATAAGAATGGAGGATGGCGATGGAAACAAAAGGGACTCTAATGGGGAGCAAACAAAAAAAAGCTACAAATGGAATAAAAACCTTAAATAAATGGGGAACTGATGCTGATTGTGGTTTGGAATGATCTCAAAACAAAAGCAGAGACATGAATGAACAAACTTTTTTTTTTTTTCTCAGAGTGAGCCATGCTTTTAAGGAAAGTGTTCTAATAAAATGAAATGAAGACCTAATGGAAAACTTTAAACGTATTCACAAAGATTTATATGCTTCTAGTTTTACAATTTTAGTTTTGATTGACATTGCATGGTTCATATTGTAGCCACAATGGTGAACCTATGTGCACAACGATATATAAATATATAAATATATATACAGTATATATACAGTATAAAAATTACAACACACTACTCCAAACAACCAACCAAACAGAGCATCGATACTTGCACACATGCAGTCCAAAACCCTTTTATACCCACAATGATTTTTTTTTTTTAAATTGGGACTTTTCCAAACATAAATTTAATGCTGCATTAAAACCTCAGAGGTTGTTAAAAAAATAGATAGCCCAAGGTCTCCGTTTATGCCTGGGCTGTTAATTATTGAGGAATTACAGTTATTGACCTTGACTGAGGAGGTATCATAGATTGGTTTGGCTATAACTACTGATGGAATGGGCACTTGAACTGAGTACTGAGCAG
>JAVKLF010000073.1:8005288-8015790 GCA_034783495.1 Millerichthys robustus | reverse complement strand
TGCTGCAATAGTTGTGGCAGCAATGCCAGAACTGCAATCTGTCTATCATTTAATGCAGTATGAAAGCTAAGTTATTTTAAGTAATAATACACACACTAACATAATATATTGTCTAATATAACAACAATTATTACTGCTGAAGGATGACTAATTATCCAACTACAGCTTTGATTTCGGCTCATATGTCACATTTATACTTACTCTGCAGAGTCTATAAAGTATATTCCAAGGGCCCCAATGCTGAGTGCAAAGACTAGCACCACCTGAGGAAAGAAGGAAAAAAGAAAAAAACACTTTAATTCTCAGGGTGGCATAAATAATCCAATTATGCCTTATGTACTGAATAGTAAACCGGGAGCTGCAGTGAATACAATAGTTACAACATATGGGCATTGGAGATTTTCAAAAATAAAAGCATTAAAGTACTGAATTATAAATACTCCTAATTTGTCAGCAGACACAGCATAATTGAACACAGTTGATGTAAAGGCAACCCGACACAACTGGAAACAAACACAAACCACATTTGTAAGAGGCACTGATAGGAAGTGCAGCAACAATGTGTATTTAAGGTTGTGGAAATTGCCTATTCAAATGTACTTAAGCACAGTTGCCAGGTATTCACATCCACTCCTAGGCTACTAAGTGGATTTGCACAGTGTAAACTTAACCACACTGTTCTGTGTAATGTGTCTCCATGGCTAATGAGCCCAGCAATTAAACAAGTTATTACTTACTGCTGAGGGTAAAAGATTAGCAGTAATGTTTTTGCATAGGGTCATGGCCATTTGTGAGATTGTGTGTTTGCAACCTAAATTAAGATGGCCACACTAGCCAGCTGACTTTAGCAAAAATAAATAGCTATAATCCAACAAACATTGCAGATTTTAGGCTAACATTTGGTGTGGTGGCAGCTGAGAGTCATCCCAAACACACACTATGAGGGCTAAGATCTTTGCTTAAAGCTTTGGCAGGAACTTGTAGCATCAACCCTATTTGTCTTCATAATTCATGAAGCACTAGATGGATTTTTATAGAATTCTTAAAAAGTAATATTTACATGTACACATATTGCAAAATTTGGAGTCAGCTAAATTTAAAATGTTTGTCACAGTTAAACAACCATAGCACACATACAAATGACCAAAATGTATTTAATATTACGGTCACTGTGCTATATTTGAGATGCTAGCAGTTGTGAGTCATTTACAACAAATAATTTAAACACCAAGACATCTTGATAAATGTCACAATATGGCATAAATTATTTACAAGGTTAGACTCAAACCATTAAAACTACATCCTGTATAATTTAATGTTTCATGATCAGAATTTCCAAACAAAGCTTCAGTTTCACATTTATATTTTAAGATTTTACTACGACGGTTTCAAATATTCCACAGCAAATATAGCTGAAAGATGGAACCAGATAGAAGAAAGTTTAAACTAGCTTTTGTTTACAAATTGAATCTAACTCATAAGCACTAACAAACAGGAAGGTTTCTTCAAAACTGGTGGAGGAAGATCTGCATCTCTGCAACAGCTGACCAGTGTAGCGATGTGTAATGGTTCCACCCAGTGATCTCTTCTCTCATTCAGCCATTTCATAAAAGAAGCCTACTGACCCAGATGATTTAGCCATCTATTATTGATGATGGGGAGGTTGATTACTTTCATATAATGCCCTTTTGTGTTAATCCAATGCATTGTGGCTGGGAAATTAAATAAACACCATCATCCTTCTGCATTTTTAATCATTTGGAGCTTAAACAGAGAATGGTGGCTCATCGTTAACCTAAAACAAATAACCTTCCAAACTAAACACAACAACGGTGATCAGCAGAGAAATATGAAGGAACTTTTCATGTAGTCTTTAACAACAACAAAAATAGTTTAAACTATTTTTGTCACACCATCAAAAACACCATTGAGTCATCAAAAATGCATATTCTAACTTGTTTCTTTGACAAAAAGTATGTTAATGGCACATAAAAATAAATCATACCAAGAAAAATGTATGTTTATAGTGAGAATGTTACATGTACGGTAAACCTGATGACACTGGGATAAAAGTCTTTACAGATGATGAAATATCCTACATTTTGTTAAAAATACATCTCTGAAGGAACAACCTATACGTTAAAGCAACGAGCCTCTACTGCAAATGGTAAATAAAGGGAGGAAACAGAGAGGCACAAAAGATGATTGAATATTGAACAAAAACTGAAAAGCGGAGCCGTTACAAGCAAACATGCAGCGATGGACTGGAGCGATAAGAAGCACCATCATCTTAAAATGACCCAGTTATTCAACTGTAAGAGCCAGTCTACCCCAATCACCACCTTTTCTACTCCTCTTTCAAAGCATAACTGACACCACAAATAAAGACCAGTGTTTGAAATGGTGTAATATATAAAAACAGTACAGGCAACTGAATATTTCCATCACCTCCTAAACAAACAGAGAAATCCAAAATAGAAACTAAGCAGTAGCCGAGGGATTATTAGGTGTAACTGCTGCTGTCTCTATAATTATTATAATAACATCAGGAGTCCGTTTGGATGCACATTTTATGATTCATACGTTGAGGTGGCATAAGTGAGTCACATTTGTTTCCAACTGGAAAATGCTGGCATCTTGTCAGAGGAGCAGCATGTGACGGATGTGATGTCTCTGTGTTCTTTCTAATAGATTTGCATTGATGTATCCCTTTCTATATTTGAGGCGCTAAGCTATATCTGTCAGATGTTTTCCAAGGTGCACTTCAGAAGGCAACACTGAACGACTGCAAGTGTGAACTGGGTTGTGACACATGTGCATTCGCAAGTGTGCGTTAACTTTAATGTGAGAGGATTCAGGTTGCACTTCTGCAAACAGGCTAAAGGTAGCAGCTCTCATATTACACCATGAGAATTATAAACACATAATTTACACGTCCAAGCACACGATACTCTCGGTTTAATTGACAGTCTAAAGAAGTTCATAAGCTCATCGAGGCTTGCCCGTGGACGTTTACTAAAACGGAGCACAAACTTTTACACATGGCTTCCTCTTCCAACAGGGATCCTGTCTAGTGGCTTCCACTGTCCTGTTAAAGTGCCCCCTGTGTGACAAGAAGACAGCCGAGTCTTAGAGACAGGTAATGTGGGCTGACAACCCATAGGATAATCACATCAAATTAATCCAAAGCACCAAGGTCAAGAGAGGAGACACTCAAAATTTTATTTTCACTTCAAATATTTGTTCTAAAAGGTTTGCACTTGTGCTCGTCAGTGAAAAATTGAAACAGAGTGCAAATTCAGAAATGGAATTAAATTGCTATATGTCAACTTTTGCATGTAGTGACAAAATAAGGAGTGCCATTTTTTCAGGTAGCTTTACAAAAAAACTTTTATATGGAATGAATAAAAACTTTGTTTATATTTCATTTAACCATCCTGCATGTGACAAAATGTAGTGACTTTTGCCATACAAAGCTTTATTTTATGTACCTAATATGAAGTACTGACAAGGTTTTGTGTCCTTAAGGATATTTGGTCAGGACTCAAAACTATTAGCTTTTCAATCATTACAATCCTCCAGTAACCTTAACTTCGCATTATCGTTTGCTTAGTTTTTTTACAGTAAAAGTTAGAAATATGCCAGTGGTTGTAGTAGCTCAATGAGCGGGATGATCATATCTCATTCAAAATGTTGTTAGATCAGTAGGGTAGGGTTCACCACTTCGTATGTCAAAAAGTCTTTAGGCAAGACACAAACATTGTCCCAGTGAGAAGATGTATAATATGTAAAAAGCATGGCATAATACCAATACAACTTTAGAAGTGCCATATGTGTGCATATGCTTATAGGCTAATGTGATTATGTGACTAACATTTGATATTTCAATTTTAGGACAAACCTTTGCTATAAAAAACACAACTGGCTTTATTTAGTTTCACACTGTGACACTAATATTGTGTAGTCTGGCAATGAATCAGACATAATAGAGGTGTTCTGCCTTGGCTTGTTATAATACCAGCAAATCCTATATTTGTAGTTATTTCAGATGAGTCTCATCGTGACATCAAGATCAGCAGAGTGAAAAAATAAACAGTCAGTCACTACAGGATTGGTGGAAGGACACCTCCCAGTCATTCACAAACCATAGAAATCATTTGTATGACAACTAATTGTCATTAGAGTTTTATAGCCATGACAGTACTAACTCTTTGCTAAAAAAGTAAAACAAGAAATTTTGTTGTTTACAGAAAAGGATTTTTTTTTCTACACAGGTCCTGTTCGACCCCTAATGTTCTAGTACTGTGGGAGATTGCATAAGGAGAACAAGTAACATCCACACAGAAAGAATGTTAGGATTAGGACATGAACACCTATTGCAGTGAGACAACAGCACTAACCACCCAACCACCATGCAGTGCCAGTAATATACTGTATACCACTAAATCTCTACAGTTAAATATTCTTTGCGGTATTACTCAGTCTCAGCAGTTGTTAACACTTCCTTTTCTTGTTGTAAACACTGCATAAAAAGTGATCCTTGGCAGGTTGTTTTGTTGGTGAGATCAAGGGATTTGCTCTATTAGTCACCTCTGTAACTTAGGAGTTTCCTCTCGTCAAACACTTCACTGGGCCTCAGGTCAATTATGTAATACAAATGAATGTAGCAAAACAAATATATCTATATTTTAAAATAAAACCGGCCATTGGCTGCATCAAATGAAAATTGGAAAGTGCAAACATTTATTATAGTTCCAGGACAAACTAGTCACATGGCACAGAAAAGATTTCCCTTTTGTCCAGATTAAAATTCTTGCCTCCAAGACATAATGCAAAAGTTTAAGAATAGAATAATAATAGAATAATGTGAAGTGTGTCATGCTCCAAGTATGTGTGGTAAAGGGGTATCAGTGGTAAATCTCAACTTCTACAACATCAAGCTCAGTATTTGGGAAATTGACAGAGTTGTAGTTGTTTGTTTTTTTTGTTGTTGTTGTTTTTGCTAAGGTTGATTAGATGTGTTGGCCATGTTGAATCAGATTCACTTCAAAATTCAATCAGTAGTGGGATGTATAGCCAATAATTACTTTCTGAAAGTCCATGCACTGGTTCATGAGATATTTTACTAACAGACAGAGACATGAACATATGCAAACACAAGCAAAAACATCATCGCCCACCTTTTGCCTTTCAGCAGCAGGCAATAAATATCTTCCCAAAATCCTGAATGGTTCTTCCAGACTACATGAGTGGGAGTACTTGGTGGTAAGTCAAGAAAACCCATCAGAAATGTGCAACACAGAGCTCAGATTGTCCAAGAATCCAGACTGGGTGTGAGGATTTTGATTTTAAGGAAATGACAGCTAAGAAGTATCCTTACTCGTTTGTTATATATATATTAAAACTGTAGACATCTACAGACTCTATCTAGTTAATCTGATTTAAAACTGTTTCAACGTAAAAAGGGGGGAGCTGACAGTTTCATAAATTTTCAAAAAAGGAAGTTACGTGACTTCAACAGAAAACATATGAATAATAATAATTATTATAATAACATATGAATAATTTGTTTTCTTTCCACCTTGTCACAATCTTCTGAATCATCTGCATCTATTCCAAGGTTTTGCTTTCATAACATGCACTCCTGCATAATCATTTGTGAGCCCACAAAGAAACAATGACATGTGAGTGCTTTAGGTGAGAGTGTAAGCCTCTCACTAGGGGAATGTCAACTAATGAAACCTTCATTAAACTTTGATAGCACGCATCTATACATACTGCAGCGCACATTAAGAACTCCCTTTTCCCTTCAGCTCGAATGGCAGGGGGCTCCAGACAGCTACACAGACGTACATATGATCTGACATCTCGCCGGAACAAAACACTCTGTATTCTACTCACACACTACAGAACTCAACCGGCGCTACTGATTCCCGCTGCGTGACTGAAAAGATGCAAAAGAGGAATAACAAACCTTGCTAAAGCAGTCTCACTGGTCGGTCAGGAATGAATAAACACACACTGATTTGTGAAGCTGAATATTAACCAGAATCACGCACAAAAGAAAAAAAGAAAAAAAATAAACTTTATGCTTATTTGTCTCAAATGTGGTTTATGGTATTTTCATACCTTTACCAAAAAATACCAAAAAGGATTTTGAGATTATTTTTGCGAAAAGCTGAACAATTAAAGAAAAACATTCAGTAGCCATATATGTACAGAGTATAAACCTGACACCTACAAGGACTGGCTATATTCTTTCAGAGTACATACCTTGGTATCTACTGGTTTCATATCTAATTCCAGCATACACCCCAGGCCCTGTATTCAACAGCTTGCAAGCACAAACACAAACAAATATGTTCAGGTCGCAACTTACTTCTCAAAATTTTCACTGACATGGAAACTTCCTTCATTAAAGTAAGTAATTGAAACTGTCATCAAAACAGTAACTATTGTCCTAAACTACTTGTATTTTTTAAATGTACTCATAACCTTTTACTTGGTTAAACATTAGAAATTTAAGTGGTGCAAAGCTTAAAGGTTTTCGATGCCTCAAGCAAGTCAGGCATGCAATATGAACGTGACAAGTACTTTGTCCAAACTCTATTACAAACTTTCCATCAGTGACCACCTGGACCCTGTTGCTCAGCTTTGAGCTATGAACCCTGTGACCTGTGAGTGTCCAGAACACAGTGGGTTCTGAGCTTGGCTTCAATACAAGTTTGAAGCCTGAATGAATTCAAGATCCATGTGAATTGATCAATTTTATCTGTCATCTTTTCTTTTCAGTACCTGCTACGTGCAAGTCTATTTTGAGGATGTGTGTTTTTGTATCTGATTTACGGAGAATAGAGTGAAGGAGGAAAAGGACTTTAGATGCTATAAAATCCATGCTGTGTAGTGTGATCTTTTATCATATCTTCTGCCACACTAAACCATCACAGAAGCTCCTTTTGTGATACCATTCAAGGTCATACAGGTCTCTGGAGTAACACTCTACAAATAAAGGTTGGTTGGATGACACTTCAAGAACCTTCATTATCAGTCATCTATGAATGATTCATGCCATACACAAAAAGGTTTATTCAAACTGCCACAAAATGCATTGAGCCTACAATAAACATGGAATTATTGTGTTTGTTTTTGTTACAAATATTCTCATACTGAAACTGGCTCAAAATTGTTTATGTCTATGTGCCAAAAAGAAGCAACAAGAATAAAACTGCAAACACTGACTGCAAAAAGCCAATCAGAAATAATCTCAGGAATTCTTAAAGATGATGGGGCAATATGTTTGTTTATTACAGAACCTGCATGTGAGGCTATCCTTTCATTTAAATCAGGGCATGTGCAGAATTGGAAATGTGACACTACAGGAGCTGGGCCTCATTTTGATGCATGAAAATATAAACATGGTGTGAAATGTAACACTTTCACACTGCTGACTCGATTTAAAGTGAAATTTGGCAATATCAACAGAACAGGTGCAAACCAACAACTAGCCAAAACAAGCAGAACTGCTTCCTCCACAGAACATCATGCAAAACTGCAGTTTAGTGTTTGTTTTAGACGTGTATCATTGTGGATTATTTAGGCTGTGATTTTCAATGTTAAGTATTTGATCAACAAAACCATCACTGGAAAATTTTCAATTTTGATCAATTGTGAATGGTTTTCATTAATGACTTCATTGTCTGACCTGAAAATAATCAAGTTTATGAGCTTTTCATAAGACATTCAAAGAAGCACTATAATGAATGTACATAGCCAATGTATGTTAAGCATATGGTGTTTATTTTAATTTATTTATTTATCACAGGGACAGTGCATCTTACTAAATATTTCTGTCAATATGCCAGAATTAGCTAAAAAGCTATTTTTCACCTGTAGTTCCTATAGACAGATGGTAAAAGTCATCCTAAAAGAATAAAATTAAGATTAAAATTACATATATACATTGCATCATAACAATAGATTTCATAAGCTAAAATAAGAATCATAAAAAACACAACAGTCCAACGATTATACATACATACTGAGGTTATATCTGACTCTGTTACAGACCATTTTTGTGTGTGATTTGAATGACAAACTACAATCAGTCATTAAACTGAAAAACAAAAAAAGGCCCAGTACTTGGAAGAATGAATCTTGTCTGTGCCTTTCTTGCCAGAGTTTTAAACAACGATCATAATATGATGAGAAAAACAAAGTTCTAGAAATTTTTGTCAAACCTTGTAATTTTACACAATTTTTATTTAAAATCGTGTGCGGTGCATTTGCCCTTTGATTATATGTTGAGGATGGCTGCCAGCTACAACCAGACTAAATTTTAGTTAGAGAGCTGTAAAATTGACTAAGTTATAGCTATTTTATTTGCTATGGTTAATTAGTTGTGGCTGCCATCTGATTTCAAATATTAGGCTGTAGATGTATATTTAACAATTACTTTGTGAGTGTTTCATTAAAATAAAAAGAGATATTTCGCTGACAAATAAACAGAATTGACTCAAGTAGTTAATGACAGTTTTAAAAACAGACTTTGCAAAGCAAAACTGCTTGATGATTTTGTACTTGGTCGACAAGTTGGGAAGGACTCTCAGCTAGTACAACACCAGACTGTAGCTCTATGATTACAAAACTGACTGAGGGTTAGCTGTTTTGTGCTTTTTCAATTTTGATAACAATCTGACCTAAACTTAAGACAGCATTATATCATATGGTTTGCATCTAGTAAAAGACTTATATCTCTAAATATATAAAATTGTCAATAAAACTGAAATACATTCACATAAATCAAACTTCCATGTTGCTCCAAGAAGAATGTCTGCATTTAACCTTCCTGGCCTTGAACAGATGGATGCCCACATACTTTTTGCACCTGGGTAACAGAAACGGTGATTGGCAAAGGAGAAGGTGGGAAGGGGGTCATTGTGAAGGAAAGTCTCTGGGGTCTGACAGGATGACAGCTCCTAAAATGAGCACCTGTCGGTGGGAGATGAAGAAGAGGCCAGTGGGGATCTGTTCCATACACATGGACCAACCTGTCTAAAAAAAGACTCTTCTAAAAGCTTGTCTGTGGCTTCATTAATTCAGAAAAACAATATTTGCTGGTACTTGTCCACTATAACAAGAGTAATTGCCAAATTAAATCATACAAACAGGAAGGAAATCATGCGAGATGCATAGATACTAAAGTGAGCAGGCTTCCCCTATTTTATAGCATAATTTATGGAGGGAAAACTAAAAGTCTGACAATGACCTTGAGGAAAGGGACAGGAAAGGAGAGGGGAGATAAAAAATGAAAGTGATGTTGGCAGGAGATGAAAGGATGAAGAGAATATTGGAAAGAGTCCCTCACCTCCAGTGGGACATGAAGAACATTAAGAGGTGAGAGAAAGCGGCTCGTGGCGGGGACAGATCGAGCGCGTGCAGTCGAGGAGGAAAGAGGAGTGGAGAATAATAGCGCGTGTCCTCTGAAGCCCAGCGTGAATTTAAATGCCACAGCATGTTTGTGTCTGTGCAGACCTTTCTACATGCATGCGAATCGTGTGTAAATCTTCAACATCACCATATGCTCCTTCTTTTTTTGTGCCTTTGTCCAGGAGACTAAAGAAAGGAACCCCGAGTAGATGAGAGTGTGCATGTGACCTGCCTGCAAAGAGCGGCTGTCAGTGCTTGAAAGGAAAATTTCCAACCATCATACTCATTCTCCACTTGACATCCACTACATGAGTTTATGGGTGGTTTCTTTTGTAAAACTGGAGTACAGCTACAGATTACCAAATGGGATTTTTATACAGCAAAAAACATGTGTTCATGGCACTAAATTAGCATTAAGTCCAATATGCATATACATGCTAGCTGGAGGGAGACATTATATTTGGGCAAATGTGACTCCTACAGCAGCTGCAATACTAACTGTGAGCTGCATTAAGAATTGATAATGCCAGTGAATACGCTTATGCAAATATTCACACTGTTCCTCATTATCAATCCTAGAAATGATTCCAGAATCTTGGAAATCACACAAGATGTCAACATCTAGGACTGTCCTCTTGCTATGTAAAAAAAGATGCATAGTTTTTTCTTTTTTCTTTTTTATTACAGACATTTACCAAAAAAACATGCTGAGATTAGGTGAGAGGAATGAAGTACAATCATTTATTTGTTTCATTCATCACCTCAACCATCAAAAACTGAAGAATACAATTAGGTAGTATTCTTAAATGCTAAAAAGCCACGCTTATGCTTAGATCAGACACCAAGATAGCGCCTTGCCTGACTGATTAATCCATATTGTGAGAGCTGCGGTGAGAAAGCAGAGAAAGAAACTCAGGTCTGAGTGTAAAATGCTGAGACTTCAAGTAAGGAAATCAGTAAGTTGAAAAATTTGGTCACGTTTAAAAAAAATTTTAAGGACAACTTGAAATATTCTGCAGGAGTCAGAATCAACTTTGTAAGTTTGAAAAACATTGGAATATAAGAAAATAAGTAAA
>JAVKLF010000073.1:7986010-8001507 GCA_034783495.1 Millerichthys robustus | reverse complement strand
AGACCTACAAATCATTTCATTAGCACCTTGCTATTGCTCTTAATAGAAGAGTGAGGGAGTAACACAGCAAAAAAAAAATAGCTCAGTTTATTTAATTACTCACATGCAAAGCTAGATGTTTGAATATCATCTTAGAAAAAGCTTGAATAAAGCAGTTAAAAATAATTAACATTCTTAAAAAAAGACATCAAGGTGATGAAATAAAATCTTAAACAGCTGCATATCTGGTTTTTTTTTTGTTGTTGTTTGTTTGTTTGTTTAGGTGTTTAGGTTTTGTTCTTTGTTTTTTTGATAATTGCTTGTTGAAAATCTTGTGCAGGTCTCTCATTATCTCATTTTCTCTAGCCTGATCATAAAATCCCCCCCCCCCCCCACCCCCACCCCCAATGCCCCACCCCCATCTTCCCTGTGCCTCTTACGTCACCTGGGATCATCCCCTGATGATCTCATGGAAACTGTGAGCAGTAAGTGACAGTCTGGTAGAGGTTATGCGTTTTAGGGACACTGTGTCGGCCATCTCATCCCAGGAAACAGAATCCCGGTGGAAGTAAACGGATCTGAAACCTGGCTTAGCAGATGGTCCCCACTGAGCTGGCTCCTCTGATAAGCAATTAGAAGCGCAAACATGACATGAGCCCCAATGGTACATTTTGGAATCAACCTGAGAACATCCATCTCACCAGGTCTGTCCCCAAACCTATAGGATGCTCAAAAACAGCAATGTACATGACACAGTATGAAGTTGGAACCCAGTTTTTATTCCTGTAGGGCTCCACAAAGCAAAGTAAGAGGACGTTCCTTATTGAAATAATATGTCACATGACAGTTGCTTTTTACTCCCTCTTAGGTCAGTTTTAGTAGGAGTGGAACCGTCCTATCCATCTTCCACCACGAATGTTGCAGCAATAATAACCTGTCCCCTCTATAAAACAGAGGTCGGAATGCAGTGAGCCACATCTCCGCTGATCCCATCACACCCACACTCAACTCTTTCTGCGTGACTCAGACCTGCTGATATATAGGTGATGAGACAGGCTGAGAAGAGGAGGCAGTTCCTGCTTCACAGTGCCATCACCAAGCACCATATAATACGCGCACCAAGACGGTGTTGAATGTTAATAACGTATTGCCTCATTAATCCGCTCAGAAATGTTCTTTCGATTCGTTCCAGGCAGGTAGCAGCACCACAGGAGATTTCTCAAGGTTGTTTCACCAGCGTTTAGTATTAGAGAGGTAAGTTTTAGCTTAAATTTAGATGTTAAATTGCTGTTCTTTTTGGTTTATTGTTGGTAAACACTCCTTTTTGCTTGTCTGATTGTCTGTTTGTTATTGCCAACCCGACCATGTGCCCTCAATGGCTGACGTCTACACCTAAATTGCAGCCAAAACTGATCTGTATAGAAAAACACCAATATTATTAAACAATTAAAGTAACATTTTTTGCCATGCTAAAAGAAGAAATGTGTAAAAAATTATTAATAGTCACAAGTAGAAAACAGCTTGAATAGCCTCAGTTAATAGTTTGCCTGATCATAGCCATGACTAAAGTGAATAGCTGCCATCTTAAACTAGCTTAATGAATTCTCAGCAGTTCATGCAAATGCTATTTCATAAACCATTTTATCATCATCAGCTTCATGTTGCAAGGTATGTACATGGAACTTTATGGAAATTTACATGTTTAAATAGCACAGTAATATGAATATGACATGGAGCATGTAAGTGTCACATCTGGTAGATTTGTTTAAGTCGAAATAACCACATAATGCAAAACTGACAATTTTTTCCTTTTTGTTCGCGCCGATACTCGTTCCTTCCTGAAAATACATTAAAAAAACGTGTAAATTCTTCATGGTCAAGTAATGTTGTCGTTTGGATGCTCTCTGTTGTAGAGGTCGCCACAGTGAGCCAACTCGCATAAAAGTTTTGGGAATTGTTTAACGCCAAATGTCCTTCCTGATGCAAACTGGGCTCAAACCCACGTCTTCTGCATTATTTACATTCCAGCCATATTAAAACAAAAAACTTTGCTTCACTCTCTTATAATGGAAACACTTTAAACAGAAGAACTGTGACCAGATACATTTTTCACCTGTCTCTGACCCTTTTCAGTGGGATTCAAGAAATTTGTCTGGCAATACAGTAGGAGTGATGCTAGGGGTGGTTGGATCGATCGATCGATACATTAGGTGTGCGTCATCCTGGAATCACCAAGTCACCCCACACTCCAGCCAAAGACCAAATAAGGTGGCTATGGCCAAGATCAGATAAGGGCAAGTGACAGCAAGTTTTAAACGAGGCAGTAGAGGTAGAGCAGTAGAGGCACAGGTGGCAAGAATGGATGCATCCTTGATAACAGCAAACACATAGGTCACTGTGGGTCAGTTTCTGCTTATTTACCGATTGCACAGTAGTGTGCCTGTCATCTGTGGGTAGCCAAACAGAATGGTAAGTAAATATTTGAGGTTTCAGCAGAGCAAAACTAATCTGCCATCTCAAACTGCAATCACTTGTTTTATAACACTTTTAATTTTCTAATAGCATAAGCGTCTTTTGTGGACTTGTAATTTAATAAACCTAAGAATTTTAAATGGACACACACGATGCTTTTACTTTTTACTTAATTAATTTTAGTCATGTTGGCAGAATTTCTGAATATTTTGTGAAAGAAAGCGGAGATTTCTTGCCAAGACCGAAGGAAACAAGTGAATGCAGGCTGTCGCCACAGTGTCTCAGACACACAACTCACAGACTTATTCAATCTAATGAGAAAAAATGGCTAGGCAGCCATCGAGGGGAAACATAATTTTTATGTCTGCTCTCTTGACCTTCTCCTCTGGGAAACCGTTTAAGGGTGGCTAGGACCGACAAAGGGCCCAGGGGCTGCAGCAAGAGAAGATTGTTGTAGGTCATTGGCTGTTTAGCAGTTGAGGCACAGGTGGCAAATGGACAGGTTAATAGATAGGGGAATAGAGGAGGTGGTAAAAAAGCGCAGATGAGTCATCGCACAGGGCACCTCAGAGTTATGACAGGCGTAAAGGAGAGATGGAGGGAAAATCATTCATGAGGACAAATTGAGAAGGACTATTTCAGAGATGTAAAACTCTCCCTTGTGTGCTGCAGTCTAATAGCATTGGACAGATAAAATATAACAAAGGGAGAGGTATACTGCTCTGTGTGAAAGACAACATTGAATCTGTCTTACAGTTACGAAATTGAAGCTTGACAGAATGTTTTCTGATAATAAGGTGTGTGTACACTGTAGATATGTGCTCAGATGAGCTCCACTATGTCTGCCTCAGGTGATGCTGCAAAGCAAAGAAATTTCTACCCAATCAAACTTTACAACATTATGCCAGAGCTCCCTATTGGTTCTTCTTATGAATTCCCAGTCATGCTCATGTAATAATCTTCCATGCTTGTGTTTCATATGTGGCAGCAGCCCAAAAACAGCCAAGCCAGCAGGACTAACTTCACACATATGTGGTTCGGGTGCATAAAGAGTTTCTGAACCCCTGACTGAGTCTCAGTCCAGCAGGAATTGAAACACTATCAACAGCATATTCATGAATACAGACAAATGTCAACAAAAATAATACATTCTAAAGTCTTTCTTTACAAAAGGAGAAAAACAAGTTAAAAACAGAGAGAATCAAATGCTGAGCTTGCTGAATCTAATTTTCAGCAAATACTAAAAACAACAAAGTTAAACAAAAATAGAATGCATTTAATAAAAGAACAAAGTCTGCGTATGTGCTATCAGTATTCATATGGGTGATCCTGTAGTTAGAAGCCACCATCAGCCTGGAAAAAATTAGCCAAAGTGATAATCCAAACACGCTGGTAATCAGATACTTTCAGGGATTATTCTTTTAGGTTTGGTGCAGTTGTGTGCATTTGGCAAGTGCAGCACAAAACAAAACTGTACTGAAAGTAACTTCATTATTCCTGCAGTATGATTGAATGTTTAATTTTCAACTAATCTCTTAGGTTTCAGACTAATGCTTTAGAAAACACGTATAGCTATTCTACAGTTGAACAGAGAACAGGATTCTTAGAGTGAAACTTTGTAATTTAATGGCATCCCATTTGGTAGCTAGAGTGCAGACCAAAGATATGTGCCAAACAATCAACTAAAAATCTCAACATTGATTTCTAATGTGCATCTTCCACGTTTGAAAATAAACTTTTCATAATTTACTTAATTTATTTTCATTTTACCTTGTAGCAGAGAGTTTTAAGATAATTATGTACATTTATTAAAGCTGATTATCTGTAGAGACTCTGCCAAGATTGGACCACACTCATCTCTTTCTCCCTCTGCCTGCTGCAGTGAGTGTCCCCTAAGGTCTGCCCTACGTAAACAGTAATTCATCACCTTTTTGTCAATTTAAATCAATACTGATTGGATTCCAGTTGATTTAACTCATACAGTTTGGCAAGTGACAAATAAGGAATAAGTTAGCGAGCTACAGCTCAACTACTAAGAAAACTTTAAAGGAAGCAAGAAGAAATCCTGAAGGTGCTCAGAAGGAACATAGTTTATGTTGAAGGAACAAGAGAGAAAATATTCTAATAAGGATTACAGCTTGAATAGGTGTTATCAAAAACAGGGAGTGATAGAAATGTTATTCACTGCTACAATTTTACACAGAAATTAGTGAATGAATGTTTTTAAAAACAATCTTTCTGGCATTCATTATTATATAATAAATTTAACTACATTTGGAGCTATAAAGATTAGTTTGTGTTCATGCAGTTTCTAATGTAACAAATAATAATGTTTTTGGTCATCTAAATAAAAAAATAATAAAACAAGATGACTGCTAACTGACCATATAAAACAGTAAAATAGCACCCATACATGAAAAAACAAATTATTTTCAGCAATAAAAACTGATTACATGGAATATTTTGTCTCATTTGAGACATATTTTGTTCCTTAAAAACTTTAAGGATTTGTATGAAAAATCTAAGAATGCTTCCGGTCATATTGCAGAAGTGCAGACAAAAAGTATCATAAGTACTTAAGCTTATATTTATACAAAAATAGAGTTTTATTCAAATGAATGAGGCAATTGTCCCAGAGTGGCTCTCTACAGTGTGTTGCATTCGTGCTGAGGAGTTTACTGACTGCATTGAATTAGTTCCACTCTCTACAGAAAAGGGTAATTAGCCCAAACGGAAACACACAAAGTTATACTTTGAAGCATGCACACGAGACCTTCCTCACATTCACAAACACACATAACACGCAGAAACACACTGTG
The DNA here is from genome assembly GCA_034783495.1 of Millerichthys robustus. Classification (NCBI taxonomy): domain Eukaryota; kingdom Metazoa; phylum Chordata; class Actinopteri; order Cyprinodontiformes; family Rivulidae; genus Millerichthys; species Millerichthys robustus. Next base: position 7,996,237 of record JAVKLF010000073.1, on the reverse strand, counting down.
TCTACTGAAGCAAACCATAACTAAGATGCTCACACATAAAAAAAGAAAAAGATGCACAGATGCAAACACTCTGGCAATACCCGCTGTAAAAATAGTGATAATCATTCTAATATTAACAACGCATACGCTTGTGAAAGCCCGAAGGACAGCCGTACACACAGAGATAAGCACGCACACTCGTTGCACAACATAAACAATGCCCGCTTGAAAAGTAGAACATTGGGAATGACAGCTGTTCCCCATGCAGGGAGAAAGGCAATCATGGGGAGTGTGAGAGAACACCTATTTTCACCACAACGGGATGTTTGCGGAAACACAATAAAACACACCCACCGGATCTTTGCACATTGAAAAATCTCACCTTCCTGCAAACGCACACAAGCACAGTCACTGAAAGCAACTTTTCACACCTAAGCAGATAAAGAAGGCAGTAATTTCTGATAAAAGGAAAAAGTGACATAAAGAAAACCAGGGTTCCTGTCAAAAGTTTGGCCGCCTTATTCGTGTATTTTTATTTTTTTTCTTTAGCAGCAGCTTCAATCCATGTCCTGTTCACCTTTTGTGTAAAGACAGACAGATGTGTTGCATTTGTTGTGTTTTCGGAAGACAAGGGTCAAAAAGCAGAGCGCTACACAGTGCAGGGTGGATGGGTAAAGGCAGAGGGACGACCACAGGGATTAGAGAGTGAGCAGTGTGAACAGATGGTCCCTGGTTGCCACCCAAGATCCCATTAAGAAACATGGCAGGACTGACCTATTTCTGGACCCACCATGCCGTGCAAGTCCACTGTACAGAATGATAGGGACAATATTCAGAGGTTATAATCTGTGCTATTTTACTTGGACATTATAGGATTACATGCATTTGTTACTGAACCAGATGCAGAAATCAACTCGTTGAGATGCTGAGATAGCGCAGCACGAGAACAGTCATTTTCCCAGCTGTCCAAGCAGTCACTTCCTTCCTTGGACACTGTGCCCTTGAGTGCTTATCAAGGTCCTCCAACAAAGCAATGTGGGTGATACGGTTGTCAGAAAACTGATGAGCAGACCAGAGGTGCTCTTCTTCTCACCCATCTTTCTGAAACAGTGGCATTGTGTGGACAGCTGTCCCAAAGAGTTCAAAGACACACACCATCCAGCAGCTCAGAATAAGTCATTTTGTACTCAGAGTGACTTTTATAGGACACCTAATTAATCACAATTTGGTCATGACAGTGTTAAAAAGCCCAAGTATTATATGAGGTATAAAAAAATAAAGATTCATTCAAATTGCAAACTTTCATACTGTTCACGTTTACTGTTTTACATCTCATTTTAATTGTTTCCTCAAACATTTTCTGATTAAAATATATTTGTTAAGAAAAACCTAAGGTAGAATTAGAGGCCTTGCATTCCCAGGAGGATTACAGATCATCCAATCTTTTTTACTGCCACAGAGTTCAACTAAAATCATCTTATGTTGAGAAATTACAGAGTTAGATCCATTTTGGTCAAACATGTAAAACAGCAAGGTCCCACTCAGTGTCATGAGATCCCATGCAATCTATTGGCACTAAGATATACGCGCAAATAAGCTCTCAACTACCACAACAAATTGTTGCTCAATAGCAGAGTTATGATGGAAAGCGCGATCATTTTGAATCACAAGCCTCCTAAACTTAATCAGTTTTAAATGTGCATCCAATAATCACATTCTGAAAGCTACATTGACACCTGTCAACTGGTTCCTAAGATGTTTTGTCAAGAGAGACAAATGAACACACAGAACCACAAACACAAAGACATAGGCTAAAACCTTATTATCATCCATCTTCTGCCTTGCGGCAGCAGGCAATTGGAAATAAACCCTGGCTCTACCTGTCTGATTCTGCATTTTATAAAAGGCTGGATGTAGTGGACGGCAGGACGAATGAGTATAAAGAATGAGTCTGAGACCATCTCTTCTCTCACTCCCACGCCTGTCTCATTACAACCAGATGCCCTCTGTGGTTCAACTTAGAAAACTACTTTTTATTGAAAGTAAACTTTTCAATTCAGGACTAACCCTGGCCTGCAGTATTCTAAATGTTTACATCCGCCCACAGAAAATTACAAGTGAATGTATTTTTACACATGTACAGCAGTTGTTAAATTTACAAGGCAATAATTTAAGGGATCTGTATGTGAGACCTAATATCTGAAGCTATCCGACTGGATAATAAACAGACCCTAAACCCACCAGCCCCAACCACAAAGCCTGTGAAACGTCTGACTGAGCTCGTATAATTTTTTTTTTTTCCCCATTAAACATTTACATGACATGGTGTGTAATGTACACAGGTATATTTTTAGTGGCTTTCGGGGTCTGGATCACTAGGATCCACTTGGTTCCTTATTAGAGCTGCTAAGTTCTATTAAGCATTGTTGGCAAGCCCAACGTTCAAGAGTAGAAACTATTATTTACTGTATATGTTCACAATTTGCACAAAACTCGATGTCATAACGCACCACAGTCAACAGACTATTTTATTTTTATTTATTATTGTTCTTATATTACGTCTCTGCTGAGAGCCTGACAAGCCAATGTTAGTTAATAAGCTTGGACATTATTTTCATATCACACTTGCAAAGGAGTATATGTAGTTCATCTGCTGACAATTGTAGCTTGTTGCAAACATTTTTAGATGAAGATTAGAAGTAACAAGTGGGAGAGGGGAACCACTACTCTGTGCTTTATAAAACCAAAGGAGAGAGAAAAATGGTTTATTACTGATATATTATCAAAAAAACATTTAAACCAAAAGAAGCTTTTGACAAATAAAAGGCATACCTTCAAACCTAGCGTATGCCACTGAAACTTTTCTGCAGCTTGTGTGAGTGTAAGAATGGGCTACTCTAAAGGACAATAAGATTTTCTGCCCATGTTCCAGAGTTTATGTGAAAAAATATCTATAAAAAAAACCAGATGCATTTATTAGTTGAGAGTTTCAGGTGTTACAAAGGAAAATGCATTTGAGATATGTTTCCCCCAAGATGTGTTTGTGATTGCAACTGGACTCTGATGGAAAGGTTGAAAAATGAATCATTTCACACCCTGGGTGGATTTATATTTGTCTGGTAATTCAATAAGCCTAAGGGTATACTTGATCTTTCATTAACAGTAAAGTCATCAAGGCGAACAAACAACCAGGATGGAGAGCTCTGCCTACCAGAAACAATCCATCTCGATCTGCTTTTGTTTTGTTTTGTTTTTTTCCTCTCCACTTGAAAAGACTCGAGCAACGTGTGTAAATGTATGTGTGTGTATTTCTGAGCACGAAAGACAGAAGCCATGCTTTCTTGGTGTGTGGTTTTATTCCTGCTTTGCTCTGCCCAGGCAGACAGGCCTGCTAATGCCAGATGACTGAGCACCACTACACAGCAGTTGCTATGGTTACCAGCCAGGCTCCGTGTACACGGATACTCCTTGCAATTTCAATCCGCAGTAAAGCACTGGTGGAAGAGTAAAGAAGCTCCACAACAAATCACCTACCCACCCACACATGCACACACTCACATACATACAGTAGATTACATACCCACAGCCACACAAGAGAGCCTGCTTTTACAGTATAGTACACGTGAAGAAATACTCGCAAACAAGAACCCACGGATGTGCATGTTCCACCCACATGATGAGCCAGTCACTCACCTTCACAGAGCACTGGGTACTTGCAGTGTGGTGCTGCATGTCATTAGAGAAAGCAACGTAAGGAAACACGGCCTGGTGTGCAGAATTATCACCTGCACCAGAAGTAGCACAGAACCCAGTAGGTGAAGCGATGGGGGTACTTCTAACCCTAGAACCCCCTTTTTTAAACAGCCTCTGCCTCATTTCTCCTTGAAGGTAACAATCGGTTTATACTTTCAATTTGCCCATCTGTTTCTGCTAGCGTTTTTCTTTCCCTCGCACTTTAAATCTCTCTCACACACTGACAGCACTCAGAGGCATATATACAGGGCAGATTGGAAGCTGAAGATGAAAGAAAAAAAAGGGAGCTGTGCCCGTGCCAGTGGAGCTGTGTGAGTGGGAAAGTGATGAAAGAGAAGCTCATTTAGTAAATTGACAGCTCCCTTCAGGATTTTTTTTTTCTCCTCCATCTTCTCCTCCCCGAAAGGCCGGAGTCTTTTTCAACTCCAAATTTATTCTCATCAGGCGGGAGGAAAGAGTTACATTCTAGCATGCATTAGCAGTGACTCTGTTAGGATTTCACTTTAAGTTTTTATCTCTTCTTCTTACTCCCGCAACTGTTTCATTCAGTACACAGTGGACGTCTGAGCAGAAACAGATCAACTGTGATTACAGTTGAAATGTGAGAAGGAGTTCTTAAACACACAACTACGGTATGAGATAAAAACAAATGTGTATGTATGAATTGTAAGCTACACTAGAATAAAATACATAAAAATGACCAACATTATACTTGTTTGGAATTCCAATGCAAATAAAATACACTAGACGCAACAGTAAAATCCATGTCTATTTTCCTGTTGTGCAAGTCCATCCATCCATTATCTGTTACCCGCTTCTTCCTTTCAGGATCACGGGGGTCACTGGTGCCCACCAGCAGTCACAGTACGAGGGGCGGTCCATCACAGGGCGTTGTGCAAGTCAGCTAGCGGACTCATTTGTGTTCATGCCACACCATTAAAATTGTGAAATTGACATTAGTTGAAGGAATGTATATTGACTGTCACATTATATACTAAAGTTTTAAACAAAGATCTTGTGTTTTCTGTTACCACTCAGGACGGGAAGAGGGTGACACCCAGCATTCATAGGATGGGCCAAGAAGGACCACTACTGCTGAAAGAAGGGAAGAAGGTTGGACCAGCAAATTCTGAGATCGAGCCAGGTCTGAGCCTCTTTAACAATTAAATTAATTCTTGTGTTCCATGTCATCCTATTGGATTTGTGTAAAACAGGTGCGAAAACAGTAACATGTGGAGGACAGCTCAGATCAGAGCATCAGTTGAAGCTCCCATTGTTCAAAGAAATGAGGTTAGATTGCTCTTCAAGAGATTAGATCAAAAGGTTTCAATGACTTTGCACTCCAGTTTGGGATTTTTTAAAAATATTTATGTCCAGTAGGTAAAGCAAAACTTACCAGAACTCTGCCAGTGAGTGTTTGAGCAGAGATCATGACCCCAGCCCAGTCTTTGACTGAAGTCATCCATCCTACTTCACTGACTGCTGCCTCCTCTTTCTCATCAGGACCCTTTGTTGTCCTGTCTGCTGCCTGGTTGTTGGCAGGATTATTCACCTTCTGAGCCTCCTGAAAGAAAAGCAAAACAACAACTAGTTGAAGGTAAGACATTTAGGGAGTTGAAAAAAATGACAGAACAAAACCTTTGTCACTGTTAGGACACATCAGACTTCCTGGGTCAGTCTTGTGTCTTCTGATGTTTAAATTTATCATTTGTGCCCACATATAAACCCACATGCATGTGATAACTACTGCAAGAATTATCCAAATGCATATTACGCTAGCTGATTTGCACATATGATTCTTTATGTTGATTATTCTTTGAGGTAAAGAGCAAATCACTGCTGTTGTCACTCAGGCTCTTTAATTTTCCTTCTTCTGTCCATATGAGTGAGCAGAGCTGCATAGCAGTTTGCCAACATAATTCGCTTGGCACACTCACAGCATGCAGCTGTTCCTTTGCAGCCATTCACTCACTCCTTACTTTGACACTAGCTGGCTCTCAGCTTCCCTGTCCTTCTGGCAGGAAAAAAAAACTAATTAGTAGATTTCCTTATGTTTAAAGCCACTGAGGCAACAAATTCCAGCCCTTAAATACACAGATGCAAGGATATCTGCTCCTACACAACAAAAAATGTACACTATGTAGTATTTCTGCAGGGTGTAAGAACTGTGCCTTTTTAGATCAGCTCATTTCAAGAGGCTTGCCTGATCAAATTGGATTACATTTGATAATGTTTCGGCATGGACACAGCTGCCATTTTCCTAATTTCATTCCAATCCCACAACAATACTAATAAACGGGGCCTAATAAAGTTTGACTTAGTCATGAGATCTTTTTTGTGCTCCTGTTGTTGGCTCTCTGTGATCCAACAGATAATTCAGTTACTCGTCCTTTTGTACATATTAAATATGTTAACACAGAAACCGAAACTTCAAAAGTATATTTCATGAGAATAATCTAAAGAATCTATTGTCTGGATAGGTCAAAACACACAAAGATAGGGCTGCTCAATAATGTAAAAATTATTGTCATCACTCCTTTACTAAAAAAAAAAACATTTCATGAGTTTGGAAATATCTAATTGGATATAATTGAACAATTATTTCAGGGAGGGTCTAATTTGTATTAATCTTTTTTTTTCTTTTGGTTCTTGTCTCTTCAAGTCTTCCCTTCCAAAACTGTCTTATCTGTTGTACACAGGGCAGCTGCTCAGAATTTTCTATAGAAGCAACAAAGTAACTATCTGACAGCAATTACAGAAACAGATCTCACTCCTCTGTTGACAAGATAAAAAAAAATTAAAAACAGATTACTAAAAATATATTTCTGATTTTATTTTCGCAATAAAACACATTATATAACTTGCTGCAGGAAATAAAATGAGGAAAAGAATCCTCTAAGCTCTTTAAAAATGTATCTGACTGTGCAGGCTGCATGACTAAGATTCTGCCCTCTCTTAAATCCTGAACCACCAACCCCCAGTCCACCATCTTTAAAAGTGCATTCAGCTACACCATCAGCATCCGTCTCCCCTGTAACATGCTGTAGATATTTAGCAGTGTGTTTGCATGCAGGTCATCATGTCCACAGATGTATAAAGTTTCACACACTGGATATTTGAGTACATCACAACGTGCACATATTGGGCCTATTTAGTTTCTGAACCAGAAGACCCCAACCACCTAATCTTCCACATAAGTTAGTGGTAAAAAGATACTTCACTTCCAGTTTTAAAGAACATATTTTGAACTGAAATAAATTAAATTTTGTGAAAGCTTGTGTGCAAGCAAGGATTTGAAAGAAAAACTGCTACTTCTATAACAGTGAGAGACACTGGATGAAAACATCCTTACTTTCTGATGTCTCGTTTGTTTGTGTTTGTATCTAAAAATGTTGGTGTAAGAAGTGTTGAAAATGTATGACATTTTACGAGTATTTGTTACATCATAAACTGTCATTTGAATATTTAATGCAAACGTATATAAAAATCATTATCAAACCTAAATTACATTTGGGTAAAAATGGTAAAATATATCAAAATGCCTGTACAGACTTGTAAAATCTAATTTTCTATGACCCTTTTATATCTTAAATGATGTTTTTACTATGAAGTATGCTTCTCCTAAGAGAGATGGATTTTCTTGTGTTTTGCCAAAATCACATTCAACAGAAATGGGAATTTTGGGGCATTTTTTATTTTTTTTGTCTGCATTATATGATGTATCACGATCAATATTCTCCGTTGAGTTGGACATTCTAGTAATATAGATGTTTTATTTTAAAACTGCGCTTCATGATTCAGCACAAAAATTGAGGACTGAACCAAAAAAAATCATTTGCTTCTGTTCATGACTAACTTGTCCTAATGTCATAAAACACATTGACTGCCTGAGATTAAAAATAAATAAATAAATAAAATAAACATAAAGTTTTAAAGTCATAAAAATAAAAGGATCAAAGTTACATTTATTGCTTGCATAACATTATGTTCAACTAAAATCTGATATTCAACAATGTTTTTAAAAAAATAATAGATATAAAATATTGTTTTTCCCCAAATGTATTTTATCCTGTGGCATGAACAATGTAAAAATGAATTGCAATGTTTAAATAAAAACTGTAATCAAATAAGCTCTATGTGGGTTTGACCCTTTCATTTCAGAAGTAAAAAGGATTTCAAGATATGAAATTAAATTAAAACCATATCATTTTGAGCTATTGCTTATTTAATTTGTATTTAGCCTGAAGGCTTTCACAAATGCCTGTTTAAATTAGAGATGCTTGTTCTGCACTTGAACATGTATGTGTTGGTGAGGAACACATGAATAATGGATGAAGTCACAAACATGGCTGGGCAGATCAGAGGAGATAAAGTAAACAGGGTATTTCTTCCAGTTCATTTGAGTGGTTGGCAGTAGGCAAAGCTGGGGGGAACAGAGGCACTGAAGCATACTGTTATGGGAGAATCCATCTGCTGGCTATAAATACACACCTGTGATGTCAAACAATGGGGGGAAAACTCAAGCAGCAGAAGCCAGTAGATTTAAAATATGTTTGTATATTATTCAGAGTAATATCAGAATTGCAGCCACATACAGTATTATCGTTTTATTGTTGTTTCTGTAACACAAATTATGCCATCACAAGCCTGAAAGGGAAAATATAATTTGTAAATAATTCCCAGAAAACATATTCTCCCAGACCACGTTCTGCTTTTTTTTCTTTCTTATTGAAACTAGCAACAGAACACGATCAGTGAGCTGTAATATGAGCTGCATGTAACCGGCAGCTCATGTCCAACTCTTCAGCAAAGTAAACCGTACTGCTGTGTGAAAAACTACACACAGCACGCTCAGCATGAAATCACGTGGACGGTGTCAATATTAGTGACAGACAGAACTTTTTCTAAAGAGCTGCCCAAGTTGTTTGTTGATCGAGAAGTCTGACAATTTTGATTTAGTGCTCAAATTTGTTAAAATAAAAGCAAAAATGAGTGAGTTTTTGTCAGACTAAATGGAGTACATACTCACATTTCAGAGTTACAGATCAGTATATTTGGAAACTACTGCAGCCATATCATATTAGTCAGGATAACCTTTTTTATGTTCAAAACCATTGTTTGCCAACAATACCCTTAAAATACACACATTTTTTTTCACAGACTAAACAAAACAGAGACCAGATTATATTATTTCTTCACTGTTATAGTTCAGCCTTACAATACAGGTGGCTAATGTTACATCTTTTTTTGACTACTAAATTTAAAATATTCTTTATGTAGTTCATTTACCTACATCAGGAGACCATTTTTATAACACAGTGTTAATATTAGGATTGCATCAATTAGCTGAGTACACAGGGGAGGCGTGTTAGTAATGAGAAAAAGAGTGACAGAAAAAAACTTGGCACGAGGAAGAAGACAGAGAGAAACCTTGACAGAGACAAATCTACAGGACAAGGGCAAAAAGACAGAGACGGGGAAGGACGTGAGGAAGAACTCATCAAACAGTACGTCAGAGGCAAGAAGATGGAACAATTAAGCCACAGTGGCAGATGTAATTATAGAAAGTAACAAATTAAAATACATCAAAAGACAGAAAGGGAGAGGACAACTGATGACAGATAAAGACTTGTTGACACAAGTAAAAGAAAGAAAGAGGAACAGATAAGGAGCAGGAGAAAATGGGGTGTGAGAGAGCATGGAAAAAGATGGGGGGAGACATGCCCATCTGACTTGGCTGATCTAACAGGACTTGGTTATAACGCAGCTGTTCCTCCGGCTTTTGACTGCATTGCTCAGGAAAACACTATTTCAGTCTGAGCGGCTATTTATAGGCTCACCCCATGAGATGTGAAAGTAGGGAATCTCATAACATGCTTGGTTCTCCCTGTTTGCTATTTTAATGCCCGTACAGATACCCAGTATCTTTGGGTTACAGATCCCCACAGCAAACGGGGAAGGAGTGGGGGGGATATGGAAGGCATGGCAGCGCAGTTGTTAGAGCTGTCACCTCACAGTGAGAAAGTTGCAGGTTTGTCTCCTGGCTTTTTTGGGTGGATGGATGGATGAATGGATGGATGTGCTGGAAAGCCTCTTCACATGGTGATTTTGGTTTTACATAAACAGGTTTGAGGCTCTTACAACACCATGTGAAGAAAAACGATGTCATCAGTGTGCAGGTCATGTCTGCTGAACCATTCAGAACAATGCCAAATGCCAAATGATACAGGATAATTGCTGTCGGGTCATTGGAAGTCACTCAGATAGCAGCTTTTCTCAATGATAACTGGGAGCAGAAAACATAGGGGAACAAGTTCCAAAATTATTGAAGACACTGCAATTTTGTGGTGATCAAACTATAAAAATGAAGTGTATTGTAATATTGAACAAACACAAAACTGGCTACAACTCAGGTGAGTTTAAAGACATTGAGCCAAATTGTGTAGTAGTAGCTGAGAGTTAACACATGCAATACTATGAGCACACAATGCAAGA
>JAVKLF010000073.1:7942060-7957615 GCA_034783495.1 Millerichthys robustus | reverse complement strand
GAGAGAGAGAGAGAGAGAGAGAGAGAGAGAGAGAGAGAGCACGAGCGCGCCTGTCAGATAGGAGAACTGGAGGAGAGCTGGAAAGTGGTGTGTGTGTGGGGGGGGGGGGTGTTTTACAGGTAGGAGGGTGAATCGGAGCGCTTTAGTACAGATGGACATATGACAGCAAGATCGCGCGACGGTCCCTGGGTTATTTCAAGTCTGGTCTCCGCTCCTTAGCTGTGGGAAAAAATATAAAGATAGAGAGAGCGAGCGAGAGAGAGAGAGACAGAGAGAGACAGAGGTGGGCTTTGAGCCTTTGCGTCTCCACTGCGCGCCTGTGACGCACGGCGCAAAGACGTATCGATCAGTCAAGTTTAAGCGTTATGGCTCGCTGTGTAACCAACCAACTGATGACTATCCATTATGGGGGTGGGGGGCGGAGATACATGGAGATATCGTTCTGAATTCTCATCAGTTATAGTGCTCCTCCTTTTTAATTACTGAGAAACTGGCTATGGATGATGGATGAGTACCTGGTTTTACACACAAACACACACAGACACACACACACTGGCGGGCGCGCCCACGGGAAATGAATTGCCGTTTTTGGTCAATTATTATAAAATGTCAACAGTTTTACCCATTATATTAGACCAAAATCAGCTGTGGGTTGGTGATAATGCTGTACGACCAGTCAGGAAAAAAGATTTGGGGGGAAACAGCTGCCATTAGGTTTAAACCCTACCTAACCTGACCAGGGAGGTGCATGATCAACCAGCTCTGTTATCAGGGTAGAACTTTTAGAGTAAACTCAACCTGCCTTTTAACAAAATATTTCATGAACCACTGGATGAATTTAAACAAAAGCCTCAGAAAGTAATCATTGGACAATTGATTAACTTTTAGTCACCATAAGCCGTCTACCACTGCTTAAAATGGCTTGAGATGATTCCATTTACAGATTGTTGAGCTAAAATTTGGTGTGGTTGTAGTTGAAAGTCGTCCTCAACACATCCTTTAAGCACTGTCACATGTTGCAAGATCTCCCAATACTGCACGAGAGCATGCATTTCATTTTCAAGGTTTGACCAAAACAGCTAGAACTGTTGATTTTACATGATGAACTTGAAATATTTGGCACGAAAGGCTGCAGGCTAGGCCTTTCATTGTTTCAGCATTCTGCATAATTAGCAAAAGTAAGAAACATAAGCATGCATTTTTTTAGAGATAAGTAATAAATGACCTTTGAGGTGTGGAGCTGTCACATTTATTCACACACAGATCATGTGCAAAGTAAACATACCTGTGTGACATGTGTTTTATCATAGCAATTTATTAGCCTGGAAATATTGACACTTCAATAAAAATAGCAGCTGTAACTGCTGGCAGTCTTTTAACTTGGGGAGTAGGGCCATGCTTTAAAACACACAGGACGAGCCAAATTTTAAATTGTAGCCCTTTCAGACTTGCTGGCGTAAGCATTTTTGAATGCTCATAAAATAAATGCTGTGCAGTTCAATGAAATTGCTGTCAGTTAGAATGCAGAATACAAGATTTGGAGCAAGAAGTTGTTTGGTTTTGCAGGGTGTGATTTATGGCTGGTGTTACAGGAGTAGCCTGCCATTAAAACAGCATCTGATCACCAAGTGTTAAAGGCAGCTGGATTAACTGTGGGGACAGACCAAGCTCTAAAGCTGTCCTCCTGCTGGTAAAACGATGATCATCTTGTGTTGAAAAATGTTATAGCTGTTTTGCTTGAAAATGACATTCTGCACAATCTCGTGCATTATTGAAATATCTCACGTGATTGGTATGACTCTCAGCTACTACCACACAAAGTTTGCAATATTGACTGAATTATAGTCACTTTGGGGTTGGCTAATGTTGATTTATTTTGGTAGCCGTCTTGAACGTGAATCAGTTGTAGAGGTCAGGGATTACTTCTAGAGAATTTCATTAAAAAAATGTTTACTGAATCGTTGTTGTTTTTTTTTGTTAATTCTACGGACACAAACATAGATTAACAAAATCATTATCACATTTGCCTTCAGCAGCAGGGGAAGTTATGACAGTATTTTTGATCCAATAAGCACATTTTTAACAAATTGTAAGCTGTAATGTTCCTTAGTTTCAAGTTAGACCTTATAACATTTTTTCAAACAAAATAGTTTTACATTTCTCTCTACTTGTAGCTCTAGTAGACAAGTTTTTTATTATGTTAGGTTAAAATAATCAGTGTAGGAAAAGTTGAACCATGTAAAATCTTATGAAGAATTACAATGTTTTTACATTTAAAATTGTTTTGCTCAGTTATAAAACCAGATTTAGTAAAAAAAAATTCCTACCTGTCTAGGCCCAACTATGGAAGAGAATCATGGCGTTCATGTACAAATCAGGAGCCCAGATGAGTGGCTCCTAGGGCTGCAGAACTGAAGCTAAAAAAGCAGTCAGGAGGTAATCCTGCAGCACATTTGAAGATGCTAGAGTTAAGACCGTGCACAACCAGAGAATGGATAGGTACATAAATTCAATCCATCAAGCTGAAGGCTAAGAAAGTGTTGGAATATGCCTCTTCACTTCAACACAGTGATCTGATACGAGCTGAGAAAGGCTACAGCTTCCTAGTGAGGCCTACAAAGATCCTCCTCTGTCAGACTCGAGTCGTCTCCAGTTCAGTTGTCAGCAGCTGTCTGGAAACACACACCCCGAATGAAAGGTTTGAGACCTGACTTCTTTCTATAGCGGGCTCGTGGGGGAGGGAGGAGAGGACAGAAGGAAACTGAGACACAGTGAAGCGGTACAGAAGATCACATTTAGTGTGTAATTAGTGGACAAGACATTGTGCTAACCTTCTCCAGCGAGAATTTTGTATCATCAAAAAATAAATGTCCACGAAACTGCACAGCTACAAGGCCTAAGTGGCAAAACCATTTCAGGCATTATGGGGGGTATTTGGAGACGCTGGATGCTTTCTTTTGTGCCTCATTGAACTTGACAGGCAGCTGGTGGGTCGTCATTCACTGTGGCATTATTGGCTTCGAAAGACCACGTGACTCCAAAAGTGGCGATCGGACGAATTAAACTCAAGCTGAAGGCATTAAATCAACCAGGCAGATCTGGCATTGCTCCAGGCTGTCCAACAGGATGGAAAACAACTTTGAGCATGCTGCAAAAACAACATTTTTAACAGGCGTAATGTCTTTTACCTTGGAAAACTCTTCAAATACCTTGAACTTTTCCACATTTTGTCATGCGACAACATATTTCTACTTGTATTTAGTGATTTTAGCTGATAACTGAAAAAAAATATATATACTATTTTGTTTAAAAACATTGTTAGATATTAGATTGAAGCGGTTCAAAGTTTGGGATGTTGTTTTGTGACCGGTTATAAGCTTATCAATTGTATCCCTAACCTGCCTGGTGTGCTCCTTGGTCTTCATGATGCTGGTCAATAATGTTAACAAACCTCTGATGCATTAAATTACACACATTTTAATAGTCCAATTAGGACTATTAAAATCCTTTGGAGAAAATGTAAAACTGACATTAGAAAATGTGTCAAAAGCAATCAGTAAATAAACAATCAGTAAATAGATGCAAAAAGGTTCTACATGAAACTAACGTAAAAAAATAGAATATTTTGAATATTGTTCTCAATTAAGTTCAATCTCAACTATAAATCAACTAACCAGTCCTAAATGAAGGAATGTTTTTCTTCTTTTACAAATTAAACACAAAAAATGTCTTAAATAAGAGAAGTCCTACAAACTACTTAAGGCCTAATGTTTGAAATACATGTTTAGGGTAAAGCAATAAAAATAATTTAGCACAACTAATCCCCCCCCCCGTGACGTAGGAAGAGATCGTTGCAAATAGAAGCTTTTTGTAAGTTATTGGAGGGAAAATGAAGTTAAGGAAAAACAACGATGCAGACTAAGTCCATGTTGATACAGAAAAATGAGTTTTATTTTCATGTTAATGTCTCAACATACAAATCACATTCTTTTTTTTTATTAAAACAACAGTTCAATCAGTACCTGACATCTACTGTAGACTTCTTAAAGGACCCTTTTTCTAAACTTACAATTTCATGTTGCATCCCGCTAACATAGTCTTACACCAACTACTCAGAAAAATAGTAATGTTACAGTTTGATTCTGTTTATTCTTCTAGCCCAATAATAAAACAAGTGGAAAATTTTTTGAGGAAAAAAATGTGCAAGAATATATCCCTTTTAAAAAAAAAACTTGTGAGAAGTGATCCTTTTTTCCCCCAAATTAAGAATAAAAAGGCCATCATTGAAATGTAAGGAACTGAAGTGACTCATAAAAACTTGCAATTACCTACAGTAGAAATTATAGTACCTATTTGTAGTATGCTAGAAACTTAGGAACAAATATATGTTTTAAGGTTTACAGATAAACAAGTGCAAAATAGGAATAAAAAGGATAAAATTATTTTAGTGGATTTTGGCACAATAAGATATAGGATATAGCTTTAAGAAAGATTGTTTTTGCCTTCTGAATTATAAAAAAAGAACAAAAGTCACTAACATTTAAACAGATCTGAGGAAAATTCTTAAATGTATTACCCTGCAAAATTTGCTTCATGGAGTTTTTAAATGAATACATCAATAAGTGACTGACAACCACCAACATAAAACTAAAAATAAAAAAAACATGCTAATACCTGTTAAAACATGACTCAACTGTCAGATGTTCCAACGTATATGACCTAGTAAAAATACATGTAATATATAGTCATATATGGTTTTTTTTTTTACTTTTTTAACAGATTTATCTGCATACTATATATAATACACTCTACATTGTTAAATATAAGTTGAAGAAGTAAAATGATAGTTACACAGTGGTCTGTCTTTACCCAGAGTGCAGTCTGAGGAGTTAACCTGTTGGCCGCCGCTTCGGCCTACCTTCAAAACCTCACTTGTGTTGCAAGCTCGAAGCTTTACTGGTCTCAGATCAACTCTCAAATCATCCACAATGACTAACAATGGACTGAAGTTTGAAAATTTCTCAGAACTCTGGTTAAATGATCAGGTTTCTTTTTTGCAAAGGCACTACTGAAAGGCCTATAAACTGTCCACACATCCAGCTACTACAGAGATGATGCATAGAGCAAACATTAGTGACTAGTGGCAGGCAGCTTAATTAAGTACACAGCTACATACTTAAAGAGGTTTGATGCTTTTTGCACAAAAAAAAGAAATGTGATGTCTGATATTGATCTGGGCATTTCTATAGTATTGCATCTATGCTACCAAACATGATCCACCTCAGCTTAAATTCATTTCAATTCTGAACAACAGTTCTCTCTTACACACACACACACACACACACACACACACACACACACACACACAGAAATATATATTTAAAGAAAAGTACACAATTAGTTGTCAGTCATCATCAAATGGATGCATATATGTATGGAAACCACAAATATTTGGTAGGAGGGGGATCAGGGGGGGTTGAACTTCATAAAGGGGGTGGAACACACATTCAAGCAAACGTTGAACACCAATACTCAGACTTATCTTGTGACTGTAAACAGACGCTTACAATGCAGCATTACAAATACACCACCAGAAATCCTCAGGGAAGACTGATTAAACTTACAACATTAATATCCAATGCTACCAACCTGCTCCAGAGTACATGGGAAATAAAGGGAACCAAATATAAATCGGAACAAAGACTAAATTAAAAAATATATATCGATAATTTACACAACTAGCTCAATGTAGTGTACCTATTGGTATAGTGTGAAAGACTTAGTATTCAGGGAATGGAGATGAGAGCCAGAGTTGGCTGTAGTAGCAGCCGGACTCCTCTAGGGGCAGCCAAGTGGAGTCCACAGGACCTTACTTTGTTCTTGATCAACTATAGTGATGATCTGAGTGCAAATATATTGGAGGGTGCCGCCTTGGACAATACCTGCGAAGACAAATGTGACTTATTGAAAGCTGAGATATCAACAATCACTTCGGAAAATATAAACGGTGTGTTGTAAAACAAAAAAAGAAAAACAGGGACATTATATGGTATGATTTTTTTTATTTGCTGAAAACTTTTTATTGCAAACAAACCTGTGAAGAATTTGCTATACTCCTGCTCTATTTTTTGCGCACTTTCAAATTGCTCCTTGGAATGTTTTTGAGAAACTTTGTCCCGCAGATAAATGGGATCCTTCTGCTCCCTGAAAACAAAACAAAATATTCAGTCTGAAGCACCAGCTGCCAATCATGGTATCTTTCTGCCAGGATATACCCATGATCATTACCCCTAATTTGGGTTAGAAAACATGTTGCTACTTACTTTATCTGCTTGGCATTTTTGTAACGAATGAAGACGACAATAGGATAAATGTGAACACTGTGGAGTCTTTCAATGGCGTGCGGGGCTATGTCAAGCAAACAGTGACAGTCCTGTGTTCAAAAGAATTACAACATAAAAAAGATTTACTTTTTCAAACCTTTAACATTTGAAGGTATAAATAGAATTCTTGTTCTCCATTGGGCGTTATCTAAGACTAAAAAGCAGCAATCGTGATGACTCATCTTGAGCAAACGCAGAGATTAAAGACAAGACAGAAGCCATTTCCTGATAAAATCTGACGAGACAGAAAAGGAACTGATGAATACCTTATCTGCTATTTCTTTTATCGAAGCTACGGTGGTCACATCAAAATGTCCACTCCTGCGCTTGTAGTCGATAAAGAGGCAATCTTTGACACCGCGCTCGATGGCTTGCTGGGAGGCCTTCATCACCTCTGCAGGTGGGACAGCAAAAGCGCAAGAGTGAAAAATACTTGTCATTCAACAAAAAATAATATCTCAAGACTGTGAAGTGAACACATGTCACCATTTAAACTGAACGTTTCGTGCATGGGATTAAAAATCTGATCTGAAATAAGACTTTGAATATAGAGATATTAAAAATAAAGATGTCCTTGAGTTGAACTCACCCAGCACACATCTGCAGAACTTCCCCGGGGATTCTTTAACCAGCATCTCCTTCACTGGGTCAGAGAGAGGCCCGAGTACGAGTACTGGTCGAGGAGAGGCGCACTCCACCTTCTGGACCCGCTGATATGCCAGGCTCACACAATCTAACAAAGAATGACGCAGGTTAAGTTTGATGTTTCTCACTAATTCTACACAAAAAGACCAACAACCTTCTTCTTACCATCAAAGAAGGGGATGGAGTCGGTGCTGATGGTGTCCAGAGCCACCATCTCTTTACTGTCTTTGGAGCTGCTGCGTTTGTGTTTCTGCTTCCTCCTGAAAAAGGATCTGCGGGCTGCTGCAGAGAGAGTCTTACTGGAGTCTTCCTTCATTTCTGTCACACTGTGTCTGCGATAAAACTCTTGGTCCATCCTATGTCACACAGAGACGACAAACACATTCAAAGTTTGGGGTTCCACACAGAGAAATCAGTGTGTTGAGGATGAGGTTTGAACGTAAACAGTCTTTAGACTTTGTTTTCAGTAAATAAAGACAACGAGGCGTCACATTTTTAGTACAGTATATATGTAGGATTTAAATGTGTCATAAATCATATAACCTCCAATGTTTTTACTGCCGTTACCGATTGTCCTCCATGCTCATGCATGTGTGTAACTCTGCACAGTGTTTTCCACCCACATGTACTTGCTGGGGATCTGTCCTCTCTGGATCTGCTGTGCGTTCTCATCTAGCTGCCATGCCATCCAGGTCCCAAAGCTCCCCTTTGGTAAAGACTCATCCACATAAAGGATGTCATCCTTTTTAAAACTGAGGTCGCCTTCAGCTTCCCCCACCCTGTCGTAAAGTGCTCTGTGGGGAGGGAGAGACAAAGATAGATGTGTAGTTTTTAGGAGAAGAGCAGCACGATAAAAATGAGAGAGAAGGTAAGGTTTCTGACAAAGTAGGGATTTATTTTTCTCTTGCTAGAAACTTATTCAGTTATTCCCAAGTGGCCAATCTGTGACATCTGAATGTATTTACTGCAGATGACACCATGAACATGTCTGCCTATATGACGAGTGACTGTAGCAGCTACAGCAACGCACACAGCCACTCTCCCAACAATAAAACCTAACTATTTTAGAGCCTAATTTTCCCTTCATGTTCAGTGAAGTTCCAATGACCTGGAAAAACACAGAACAAAAAGGGATTAGATAACATAAATTTGTGGCGTGATTAGTATCACTGCAGTCATGCAGTGGATCTGGGATATAATTGGTTGGATGAGAAAGAGCCCATATTGTCCAAAGGGCTCTTTTGTGATGAGTCTAAATATAGTATGACGGAGAGATAAAGCTGCAATGGAAAAACGCAGGTCTTTTTATAGAATTTTTATTTTTTTTTTAAATCTGAGAATGACTTTTGTTTAGCTGGTAAAGACATATATGTACATACCTAATATAAAAGCCATCTCCAGGAACATCTTTGATCAAGCTGAAGTCATCGGGCCGATGCTGCACCTTCAAAGTGACGGTCTCCGCAGGCTTCAGCATCTCAACGTACACCTCTTCTGCTGTCTTATTCTTCATATTCACCGAGTTGTACTGAAGGTCCAGAGGAAAGAAAGAACAGGGGAAAACATTGTAAATTGGAAATAAAGGCAGGCGAAGACCTGATGAAGGTTTACACTCTGCAGCAATAATTTTGGCTGACTGTGAAGGCTCTGCAAGTAAATAGCTACATTTCCTCCACGCTTTCAGAGCTATTAAAGTGTCACAGTATTGATTTGTGCCATGTCTGAGGGAAGAAAACAAACAGGAAGATTGAAGGACATGCTGAAGCTGTGCAGTCTGATGACAGAGCTGCGTGGCATTTCAGACAGCAGACTCGTTGTGGCAGAAAGCTGAAGTGGGAACATGTTGGGGAATGTCTGTCATGAATTTGTGGTGTTCTAAAAGAAAAACACGAGATCAATGAAACAATGACAAAGGAAAATGCCAGCACCCTCTGCCAGTATTCGAGTTTAAAGTAGCAGCAGAAAAACAGCTCAATTGACATTTTTACTGTTTAAGAAAAACTGTTAAAAAAAGTTGATTAAACGACTAAACTCTCCAGCTGAGGAAAGAAACGTATACGTAAATGTATAAATAAAAGCTAACTATGTCATTAGAAAAGTAAAAAGCAGTACATATTGTTGGTGTGCTGCCTTTCTGTTTACACATTTATGAATTAAGATGTTCTAAATAAATGGTTAAACAGAAACAGATTGTACGTATGTGTGCCTGCTCTTGCATTAGAAATCAAGTTAGTGCAGGTGTTGCACACCTCTAGGATGAGGTCCCCGGGAACAAGCCCATCAGGGCCTCTGGCAGGACTGTCCTCATCTAGACTCTCTATGTAGACGCCTTGCAGGTTGCCCCCACAGAGCATGACTCCCACCTCCACCCCGGGCCTTCGCACCGTCACAAGCCGAGGTTCTACCACCTTCCTGTTGCCCTCTGATGGCATTCTGGTGGTAGAAAAAAAAAAGAAAAAAGTATTCTTACATTTATTTCTAAGTAGAGATCATTTTATTGTTGAATAGTCTGAGTACATTTTTACCTGATGAAATTGTGAGGGCTGGTAGTGGGAGTGGTCTGCTTGGATGAAGGAGTGAGTGTGCCTTCATCCTGCTCACTGAGCGTATCAATGGCAGAGTGATTGTCAGGAGTAGGTGTCCCGCTTCCCTGTGGAGTTGATTGAGAGCTGACTGGCTCAAGACGGGAACTGCAAAACACAATTGTCCCGTTAATAAATTAGATTTAATGTACTGATGCATTATCAGAGTGACAAAATGGCCAATTCATTTATTTAATTTAAAAAAAAACTGCTAAGTTTTAATTTGTATATCACCAAGAACATTATAGATTAGAAGTGGGAGATGTGTTAGAATTGAACTTTTCTTCAAATTAAGGAATCTGGTGAAATATAAACCTTTTAGACCTAAACTTTTTTACCAGTTTAGGAATGAGCAAAAAGATTTAGAATAAAAGCCCACACTAGCAATTTCTTTTTCAAACACAACATAGTACCTGGAGCGAGAGTGGTTACCCAGCTGGTACATGTGTGGGTTGTACTGAGCCATGATGGTGATGGTGTCACACTGCTGGCCGATGATGAGACGAGCTTGCTGCTCTGTTGCGTTCCGCAAGTTAATACCGTTGAACTAACAAAAGATGAAATGTATGATTTGTAGGAGACTTTGAGGATATAAAAAGTTATTAAAAGAAGAGAGAGACTAAAGCATAGCATGGGTCCAGTCTGTTAAAAGCTTCAGATGATTAGTAACAAAGTACCATCAACAACAAAATGATTGAGCTTACATAGAAAGTATATATACTAGATGTGTATTAGGTTGCTATCTTACAAATATTTGACAAGGCATTCTTATTTTTGCTGCTTGAGGCTATAATCTTTGACATTCAGTAGGTTGTTCATACCTCCAGTAATTGGTCTCCATACTCCAACCCCGCCTGGTGGGCGATGCTGCCTCCAGTAACTTTAGAGACAAAGATTCCTCCGTTCTCCCCGCTGACAATGGAGATGCCCAGAGGCTCGGCACCTTTGTGCACAATGACATTGCGTGGTTCCTCCAGGTATGGTCTGGTGGGAAAGAGAAATATGAATTAATAAGAAGCTTCACAGGAAAGCGGCTCCAGAATGAAACAAGAAATAGATGAGGTAAAAGGTGACATGACTATCACTACTGGGCTTAATTTATTTACAGCTCAGAGAGTCACTTTCTATCCAGGCATTTGCTGGAATCACTGCTCATCTGGTTAAAATATTAAAGCATATCAACAAAAAAAAAACTAAGCTGTGTTTCAAAGAATGTTTGAACTTCTGTAAACATCCTCTCAATGTTGTCTGTGGCTTATTTCTTGAGCGTGTCACCTTATGCCTGGCTTACAGAGAAAAATTTAAAGATTTAGAGCATGTATATAAAAAGCACGTGAACAGTCCAAGCACAGGAGGAAAAGAAAAACTGCTTCACATGATGAAAATATGCATGATTTTTGAGCATCTTCAGAACAAGGTGGTTTTAGACATGCCTTTCATATTCATTAAGACAGGTAAGAGGAAATGGATTACAGACTTAGGGTAAAGAGCGCAGGTGTACAAACAAGACCGTGACCCAAAAGCTGGATGTTGAATAATAGATTGCATAACATATAGAGTGCAGACTGAAAGGTGACTTGGCAAAAGGCAAAAATGCACACATGCGTACTGACGATGTATGGACAGATCATGCACTGAGATTCAAGTGCGTTTTCCAACATGGAGGGAGTGCTGTGCAGGCACATAAATACCACTGAATCTTTGAAGTAAACTAAGTGTAGCTAATCAATGTTTGTGTGTCTTACGGCAAAGAATATATTGCTACATGCAAAGAAATCTCTCCAAAACTAAACAGATATTTTGGGGTAGGTAATAAAACATGACAAAACTTCTTTTTGCATTCCAGAGTACTCAGCTTCTTCAGAGGATATGCATTTCTAACATCTTTTTACAATAAAACAGGTGAAAGGTGTGAATTTGGGGGAAGAGTGGTGGCATTCCTCAGCTTGTAGCACGGTGAGAGAGGACAAACCTGAGGCTCCTGAGAGAGGAGAACCTCGGCCTTGCAGCCAGAGGAATCCTTAGAAAAGAGCGATTACGATAAAGAGATCTGGAAGTGAAGAGGTTGCAAAGATGTGGAAGGAGGATAAAGAGAAGAATGGGGAATAGATATACAGAGACAGTAAGAGTGTAAAAAGTTTGAGACGTGTTGTTAATAAAACATGGATAGAAATGTAGGACAAATGGATGAACTACACTGATCAACTGGAAAATCTCTGTTTATCTGGGAACAGAAAAAAGCTACACAGAAGTTAGTGGGTTTTAATAAGATTTCATGTGAGTAATTGCATAGATTTTTATTATGAGCTTGTTGCTGAGCAAAGCTTTTTAAAAGAGCATCCCTTGGACCTAATATAGGCCACAATACTGCATATCAGATTTCAAATAAAAACTATAATTTACTTCACTAACATCATTTGTGAAATCACTTTCTTTAGATTGTTATACTATAATAATACATATGACATAATAATCCAATAATCAGATGAGGTAGACTCCAATACCAACAGGTCATCTGACAGTTTTCCCATTTGGCAAAGAATTTTAAAAAGATTTTAAAATATCGACAAGAGCACCACAATTAGTATGAACATGTGGTTCAGCTGGTGCTTAACTACCGTCAAAACAAGTTCTGCAACTCCATCAATCATACCTGTCCTTCCTGCGCTCCCCTATTGGCACAGGACTGACTGAGATCCGAGGTAGGGTTGAAACAGAGCTTTGTGATTGGGTGCTGGCAAACGAGGAAGTCTCCAAATTGAGTGGCGACTGTGGAGGCGTTATGAGACTGGGACTGCTACACTCGGAGTGCGAGAGGGAGCCTGGATTTTGGAAAGGAAAAGCAGAAAGACACAATATGTAGTGTAAAAAAAACTTTTGAAATATCAAATAATAGTGGTCGTAGTGGAATTAGTTTAATGCAATGTAAGCCACAATGGCTATGTCATAGCAACACAATTTAAAATCTTGTAGAATCTTGGACATAATAAATTTTATTTTGATAACATCGTGATATTTAGTTTAGATTTCTGATCATCAAGTAAGTGTAATTATCATGTTTTAAGATGTGAACAGATGTGAAACAGAGTCCAGGCTGCACTCTCCGTGTAGGTGAAACCGGAAGCCACCTCTTTTGTGTAGGGCTGGTTTCTCCAGTTTAAAAGATATCTTCCTTCACTCCTCTCTGAAACTATCTGTTCTCTAGCTAGAATGTATAAGTAACTACGTATATGGAACACACCTTATCCATAAAATATGCATCGACACTTGAGAAACAAGTTCTTCTGTTTTTGTATAGTATGGCTATGTGACAAAGAAAGGGCCTTTCAGATGAGAAACTAAAAGGTTTTCAAGAACTAAAATTAAAATCCAGTTGCCTTCTAGGATCTAACTATGTGCTCATTTGGTGAATCTTACTGTTTAGTTTTTACTGTGAACACATTACCTCTGTCCGAACCCAGCATGGAGCGGAGATAACGGGGTGTGGAGGGGATTTTGATCCTCTCTGCACGATACTGAACGTTACTGGAAGAACCTGTAGAGACATGAGATCCAGGAATGAACTCGTTGACACAATATTTCAAAATGCAAAGCCACGTGGGGTCTTTGATCCGTCTTATGTTCATGTATGCTTGCGTGTGAGACTGACCGAGCCGTGCACTGGAGGGCAGTGAGTTTGTACCGTGTGATGCTCTGCTGCTTCGTGACGAGGAAGATTCTGAGTAGTCATTTGCTCGCTTCTGCTGGCTCAGATCCAGGCTCAGACGACCCTGGTGTTGTGGGCTGCACAAACGTACAATTAGCATAAAGGCTGTTTGGAATGACTACTCTCAAATTTCAATAAACACTTACGAATACAAAAAAATATGTCACCTGGTATGGGTTTGCTGGTGACATATCTGAGATGCTACAGATGGACAGTTGCTGGTATGAACACGGTGACTGCGCACGGTATATACTGGATTCCTCATCACAGCTGTCACTGCGGGGCAAGGAGACAGTCCACGGTGGGCTGAATCTAGAATAACAAACCAATTATCCTTGTTAGAAAGACAGATAACACTGGGGAATATTAAGGCATGTAAAAATCTGAGGAACTCACTTGGAGGTAGGCTGCCACTGTAGTGTGTTGGGACAAAGCCGACACTGTGTCTATGAGAGCGGCTGGGGGAGGAACGCAGCATATCCCTCGGCTCTGGTGAATGTTCATCGTTGGAGTAGCTCTGAGAAGATATACAGACAAAAGAAAATGTCTAGAGAATAAAGTTTCACATTTTTTGTAGATCCCTAATGAGAAAAAAAATTAACATCCTACAAAAGATAAAATGAATATTTATCCCCACTAAATTTCCCAGGGTACTTTAAGGCACAGTGAACAGGTGAACAGGTTGTCAAAAACCAGATTCTGACTCAGCTCCTAAAGTGAGCAGCTGTACTGTTACTGTAACATCAATCACTCTGACACACTGGCCAAGAGTCAAATCCCAATGGCTTAACTCTGACAGGCAATACATCCTGCTACAATACTGACACTTTGGCCAACAAAATCAATTTTATGTAAGAATATTTTAAAAGATGAATTTTGAGACCAAAAAAAAATACAGATGACACCTACTCTGTGGTAAATGAACTCACCTGAAAGGTAGGGAAAGTGATGGTCTGTGGGGTCATCTTACGTCGAAGTGCAGGAGCAGATTTAGGGCGAGGTCTCTTCACCTCTGGCTCCTCCCCTCTGGTACGTCCAATATCCTCGTCACAGGACTTTCTTGAGGTCAGGACCTTTCCTTCTAGGAAATAGTGGTTTCCATTCCTGTCCCGCTCTCGCTCACTCCTCTCTCTGCTCTCTCCTGCTGCCATAGAGACGGCAGACTCCCCTTTGCCATCAGAGGTGATTGTGCAGTCTGAAGCTGAGCTGCTTTGATGTTTGTGTTTGAATTTAAAGGAGTCA
Organism: Millerichthys robustus; assembly: GCA_034783495.1. Lineage (NCBI taxonomy): Eukaryota > Metazoa > Chordata > Actinopteri > Cyprinodontiformes > Rivulidae > Millerichthys > Millerichthys robustus. The sequence continues at coordinate 7,943,057 of JAVKLF010000073.1, read as the reverse complement.
CTGCGAGTGGGTGGGGTTGGAGGGGTTGGGGTGGGTGTGGAAGAGGAAGAGAGGGACTCTGTCTTTGAAGGCTGCGGGGAGTGAGAAGCTGCAGCAGCGGCTACTGCGGCGATCTGATTGGCTGCCATGTACTCTATCTTAGAGGAAGGTGTTTCAGGGCGTTTGAAAGTGTCTGGGTCAAAAATGGACTTTCTCTGCTTGGGCGATTTATAGATGGAGAGTGGCGTGACTGCTGTGACTGGGCTGGAATTGTCTGGTGTGACCAACATATTCCCTACCATCATTTTGGGCCACGTGCCCCCGCTGTGCTTTTTCTCCAAGGTTGTTTCCACACTGATGCAGTCTGAGGGCGAAACAGGCTCAAAGGGCAAAGAGGAAGGCCCCTTTACATATGAACAGCACTCTTGGAAAGCACTGGGCCCATAGCGGCCAGTCCCCAAGTCTGTCACTAGTCGAAGACTAGTTGCATGAAGGGAACCTGTGGAGAACGGCTTGCTTATGTCGCCATACATCTCATCAGATTCACCTCTGACCTTCCTCCTCTCTCCAGAGATACTGCTCGTGCTGGCGCTTCCAACGTCAGGGCAGAAGATGTCGGTCTGTGTTGAGCTGTTGTGCTTGAGGTTGCGGCTGTTCCTGGAGTGTATCTCTGACAAGTGAATGCGCCCGTTGGACTTCTCTGATGATTCACGGAGACCCTCAAAGATGTTCTGGCCAGATGTGCTGTGAGGGAAAAACTAGGGAGAGAAAAGGCAAAAGAAGAAATCAGATGAACAGCTTCATAATGATAGATCAGAAAACGTCTTACAAATACATGAGATAGCTCGACAACTAAGCTGCAAACCACTGTGTGGTGTAGGCAGGACAGGCTTACCTTCATAAGAGAAAGACTAAGAGAGTCTCTGCAGCTCCTCAGCAGAGCCTCACACTCCGTCACAGACTTGTTATCAAGAGCAATCCCATTTATCTGTAAAGACAAAAGAATCAAGGACAAGAC
>JAVKLF010000073.1:7928171-7941960 GCA_034783495.1 Millerichthys robustus | reverse complement strand
GCCTCACACTCCGTCACAGACTTGTTATCAAGAGCAATCCCATTTATCTGTAAAGACAAAAGAATCAAGGACAAGACGTTCAAAGCAACAACAAAGCACAACAGGCATTTTTTCAAGGATGTATACACTCCCTATTGTCAACTACAGTTATAACAAATATAACATTTGCAGTCCACTTAAAATAAGGAAGATGGATGAAGTTCTGTTTTAAGAGTTTAAAGGGAATGCTTGGGGAAACTGAAAGGACTGTTGGTAATGACCAATTAAGACTAAAGACACAGACTTTTTTTCTTTCTTTTAAAATATTTCTCTTTCAGGGTTTATTGCGGCTGCACCTCCAGAGACCGATCCAAGCTACTCCTATGGGATAGCAAACTTTTAAAGCTTTATTAAAAATGTGGTAACTTTTCTCCTTCTACTTCACAAACTCAAATCTAACCTTAATTGGGTTTGGAGTGAGTCTCCTTAAATGAATCAATGCCTGGGTTGTAAGTTGAGGGAACCTGTGCGGACTGCGAATTGAAAGATGTGGAAAACAAAAGGGTAAAAAGGGTTGAGAATGACTCACAGCGATCAGTCGGTCTCCAATTGTGAGAGAGCCCTCCCTGGCTGCAGGACTTCCCTGGACGACGGTGGTAACAAACACCCCGCTTTCCAGACCAATACCACTGTCTGAGACACAAAGAAGAAAATGATGTTATAAAGAAGAAAATAACACACAAGAAAACAAATCAAGGTGAATATTTAAACCCTAGCAGACCTTTATGTCCCATAAGGTTAATGTGAACAGGAGTAACCAGCCGTCCTCCCAGAGATTTTCTTCTTCGTACCACCATATTGATCAACCCTCCTCCGTTAAGAACAGCCTTCATCACCTGCTTTCTGTCCTTATTGGTCAAATCGATGTCATTAATCTTCAGCAACCAATCATTCACTCTGAACCAAAAAAGACGTTACAACAAGGGATTCAATGGACACTCAATGGGATTCTCCAACACAAATAAATGCTCATTAGTTTATTCAGACAGTTCATACCTTAACCTTCCATCTGCTATACTTCCTTTATCCACTCTTGTAACAAACAATCCACAATCTCCTGGTAAATACGGATCATTTACCCCCTCTGCAATATCGAACCCAAGTGCCTTCAAATCCATGTCATCCTTTGAAGACAGTAACAAAATCAACTCATTCAGAAGAACTTTAGTTTCTTTTAGTTCAGCAAAAGAAACTCAATTTGTCCAGTGAACTTTTCTGACCTTTCTAAGACAAAACACATCAGCTCATCACTCTGAGCAAAGTTCTTACCCTGTCTTTCTCAAACTCCACCACCTCTGTCTCCCACTCCAGGGAGTCTGTGTCAATGGCAGAGTCATGAGAGCTGTGGGCCATCAGCTGACAGAACCGAGCCTCCTTCTCGAGCTGGTTCTCCATCTTTTCCCTAGACAAAACAGAACAGAATCCAAGGTCACTCACTCATACACATTGTTGTTTTTCCAAAAGATTTACAGGTTTAACAGTTCTCAAACACTTTCACATTGTATATATTGGAGAAGAAACCTATATTTAAGCCAGAAGACAATAAAAAGTAGATTGCACACCAAGTCACGTTGCTGGTAAAATATAGAATGTCCTACTGAGCCCGGTCTACAGGGCAGCATTGACATTCATATCCCAAAAGGTACAATGTACTTTAAAGAGGACAAAGGAAAAAAATAAAGCCACTGCATGATAAACAATCAGCACACACAGGGATATTAAACATCAGTAAAAAAACAGGTAATTAGTTTAAGTAGAACACAAGCCAAGCTTTATGAAACCAACAGGTTATAGTTAGGTAATACTAACATACAAGATAAACAGACTAGTGTCTAAACTCCAGCCAAGAAAAAAATATACTACTGCACAGTTTGGAATCAAAAACAATTGTCATACACACTTTCACCAGCAGATGGAGTGTTTACATTTAAAATAAAACATATACAGGGAATTTAAAAACAGTGAGAGAAAAAATGTTTATATGTGCTCAAAACACTAATGCTTTCTGGGATTAAACTTTAATCTGGGTAAATGGAAGCATTGCCAAAAACAACCAAGCTCTATAATAACTAAATATGAAAGCCAAGTACAGCACAGGGTGAATCATATGGAGCAAAAGAGCATCTCTGAAGGGATTTTTTGCCCATTTTGTATGTACCCTTAACTAAAAAAAAGGTGATTCTCAGTTAAGACTGACTTTAGTTCTTTGAGCTCTCGCAGTGTGTCGTTCTTCTGTTTCCTCATATCATCCAAGTTACGCAGGGCATCGGCTAGATCGCTGACTGCCCTGTCCCTCTCTCGCCTCAGGTTATCACACAAAGTCCTGGGGAGGAACAGAAAACAGATGGTGAGAGAATAGGGGGAAAAAGGAGGACGTAAAAGCCTGTGGTACACCACTGCGTAATCTATTCAGCTCTGACGTTTTCCTTTAAAAAAAAACGTATACTGACCTTATACTCTCCCTCTCCGCCACTATTTTGTCCCTCTCTTGGAAGGCCCAGTCCCTGCGACATTTGGCCACCTCTGCTTCCTGAGAGGCCTCCTTCAGTTCTTGTGACATGGCCTCGTACTGCTTCCTCAGCACCTCAATCTCCTTATTGGCTCGTTCCATGTCCAGGGTTGCAGAATCTTGTTTCTGAAGACATTAGTTGAAAATTAATTTAATAAGTAGACACTGGTGACTTTTTATGTGTGATATTTTACGGTTGTTAAAGTTAAGTTTAAGTTTAATAAATGACTGAGACAATCATGAAAGACAAAATGCCAAATAAAGTATTATATTTTTGATGACAACTGTTAAAAAAATTTGCAACAGAAAGTAAACTTGGGACTTTCGTTTTTCCTTTTCATTCAATTGAGAGTTGGACATTAAGTCCTGAATTCTCTTGTCCATAAATAATATCTGGCAAAACAACAAATATAATGCTACCGGACTCATAAATCCTTACAGCCTAATGAAGTTACCATCCAAAGTGATAAACTAGGATGACGAGTTATCATGAAGAAACAATAAAACTGTTTCTGAATGCCTACGTGTTCTCATATATCAGAAGTGCTTTTCCTGTTTTCCAAGTAGACACTGGTGATGTGCGTGTGTACAACCACAAGAAAATTCTTTTTTTCTACAAATGAAAATCAATCATTAAGCTATCTGAAGTTCTCAAACTGATCGAATCAGTGGCTGTTGAAACTCCCGGCTCATGTGCTTTTTTTCTAAACACAGGAAGTGATGTTTCCAAATAAGCTCTGTAAGTGCTTGGCCAACCTAGTAAGGAATGTGATTCATAGGCTATGACAGAAATAATGAACGAGGTAGGAAAATAGTAGACCATAAAGTTATCAACAGATGCTTTTAGTGGTTTTATAGGAGAGCAGTGCATCATTACTTGTCTGGCCTGATAATATTCTCGGAGAAGCTGATCTCTTTGAATGATGGCCTCAGTCCTCTCCTTCCGGGCCACGTCCCTCTCCTCCCGGACCATTTCGATGTCTTTGCAAGCCTGGCTCAGCTCCTTTTGGGCCTCTGCTTTGTCCTTCACTTCATGGCAGTACTTCTCCAGTAGCTCATTCCTCTCACAGATGGCTCTGTCACGGTCCACCAGCGATGAGTTCAACTCCTATTCCACAATGAAATGTAACATGAACCATACACTAACTCAACACTGAGACACTTATGGGATATGAAAAATAGTGTGAGGGGAACTGCAATACTTTTTACTAATAGGGGATCATTTCTGGCATGTTTTGTAAAGTGCGTCAGGTAGAAAATGTATAATTAATCCACAAAGTGATGAAAAGAAAGATCCCAAGCTGATGTTGGCTTCAGGTGATGAGCAGACGAACGGATTGCTAAAATAACAATATACAGAGTATTCAATAGTTTACAGAATAAATTATGCAATAAGGTAGAGTCTGCACATTTAAAGGTAAATGTACTCTAAAAACATAACCACTGGATATTAACAGGTAAAAAAGCCATATAGGGTGAATCTAGGTGCACTCACACCAGTCTTAAGTCTGATACCTGTTTGAGTGCCTCCAGCTCTTCACTGGCCACGACCCTCTCTGATGAAGTGTTCTTCAATCGAGCTTCAGCCGCCTCCAGCTCAGTTTGCAGCTTATCCAGCTCCTTGATCACCTGGTCCCTCTCGCTCATGATGAGACGGTACTCGTTGAACACAGAGTCCCTCTCCTCCTTAAACTTCTCACAGTCCTTGGCCGCCTTCAGCTGCAGGTTCTTGTAGCGTGTCACTTCTGACTGCAGCCGCTCCATCTCTCTCTGCAGCTCCTTGTTCTGAGCAGAGGACTTGTTCAGCTCCTGCTGCACTGAATCAAACCTGAGAGAGGAGAGGCAAGCAGTGAGCATCAGAGGGCCAAAATCTAACAGATCAGAGAAGAAAAAAGTAAACAATGTCTGTCCGTAATTTTTTCTTTCAATAAGCTGTTATGTTGTGTCATTACCTCATTTCAGCTACTTGAATTAAACAAAAAAAGAGTTAAATAAATATATTAACCACACCATCCCCTTGTGCGTTTTATCTTGTCCGTGTGTGTGCAGGTGGAATTTTGCTCTCACCTCCTCACTGAGGTGGAATACTGCTGCTGGTAGTGCATGGCTGAGTCTCGCTGTTTAAGCAACGCATCCAACTGCTTCTGCAACCTCCGATTCTCTTCCTCTGCCTGCTCCAGACGACTCAGGTCAGTGTTATGACTAGCCACCTTCTCACTGTAGCGTTTGCTCAGGGCATCATAGTCCTTCTTTACAACCTCCAGCTTGTCCATAGTTGTTTCATACAGCTTATTTAACACCTCGGATGAGCCCTTCTCTCTCATTACCTGGTGAGGACAACAAAAGTCACATAATATATAATCACTGAGCTTTTGGTAGTGTTCAAATCTGCATTAGTCTACATTTGCTGTACCCCATCTTAGCAGCAGGTGGGGATAATGTGCTTTTTACAGTGCAAGAAAATCTAGTGTTTTTACCTATAGCTTTTATGATTTGAAGTACACATCTCAACCTGCTGTAATCTTCTTAAATAAAACCTAATGACCTCCATATAAAATAATCTGTTTATGTACAGCACTTATCCTTCAAACTACATTACTCATTCGCCAAGTGAATCAATTTCTCCTGCTCATCTTGCTGATACAGACTTCCCGATTCCTCAAGAGAGCTGCTGTGACCTGAGGCTTGTATTGACCTCAGCTATATAACATATAGTGCTTATATACTGACCTTGTAGCAGCACAGTTTGGGTCAATGTGCCCTTTGCTAAAGCCAAGCCCTTTTTCTTTTGTGCTTGCCCTTTTCAGAAATGCACTGTGTGCATCTCCCTCTGCTTAGCTGGCCTGTGCTTAAAACTACAGCAGAGTCCCCATGGGTGCTGTTTGAGACAAAACTTTGCTGTAATACAACACCAGTCATCATCTCCTTGTGCTGTTTAGAACAAAGTTTTCACAGCACAGAACATGAAAGGTAATCTTTTTGACATTGTTTGAGGTGAAAGCTCTAGCAAAATAAATTTTAAAAACATTTAAAACAGTTAACTCTTATATTTTGTATGTGATAACCAAATTTACAGCTGTAGCTGTAGCACTCATACATCCATTATGTGAGTGTGTGTACCTGCTGTTGCTGCAGTCGAAGATCAGCCAGCTCTTTTTGGTCTTGACCGTGCAGTCGCTTGAGCTCCTCGCAGTTCTGTTTTAGGTGATTGTGTTCTCGAACAAGCTGGGCATTGTCCCTCCTGAGTGTTTCCATTTCCTCCTTCAGTTGAGTCTGGTCGCCCAATACGCGGCTGTGCAGCATGCTAGGAGATGCAGTCACACATGAGAATAAAAGTTACAACTGTCATGTAAATATACTAGATTGAGCAGCAAGAGCAGCACTTTCCCACCCTGACTGTTTTCACTCTGACTTAAACAGACACTTCTTTTTTGCTTGCAATGTCTTAGGTCAAAAATGAAAAATAAAACGGATGGTCACACGACCCCTCACAATGACCCTACAGTTGGAGCACCACTGCATTAAAGTAGCCCCGTAACATTTTACGTCTCAGTTTGAACATACTAAACTCAAACAGCTAATCTAGAAACTTCCTCTGTGCTTCAACAAAGTTGCATCAGCTCACAAGCTATTAAGCAGAATGATTCAATCACATAAATGCCTTCATTTTCAAGCTTTTAAACCCAGACAGGTTTTCTGTGGTGCCCTTTTGATGTGAAAGCTGGCTGTAGCTTCAGGGATGTTCTTTCAATTAAGTTAATGGAAGCACCATGCCCGCATTTGTTACAAAAGCAGTAAAACAATGCAATAAAACTTAATTATTTCTACGCAGGAGAGCAGCAGGTGGCATGTGACAGGATGTTTCATCTACATTTTTCAATGAGTAAAATCATACAACCACTTCGGCTTTCATTGGCAATCTAAACCACTAAATGTACTCCAGACTAATAATGAATCATAACTTCATCAAATTAACAATAAAACAGGATATAATAGGATATTTGAAAGTGAACTACTTACTGGTAAAAGTCAGCCTCCTTTACAGCCTCCTCACATCGTTTCAGTGTTTTGGTATGTTGGTTCTGGAGAGACTGCAGATCTGCCATGGCTCTCATGCACTGACTTTTTAGACGCTCATAGTCATGGCTGGCTTTGGGATTTGGCCTTAAGGAGAAAAGCAGCAAGGGGTCAAAACTACCGGGCCTTGGCTGGCAACTAACAACTCAAGGCAGAAAAACGTGTTTGGATTCTCTTGGTATGGAAACATTTTGCAAGACCCAAATAAAATATCTGATTAAGCATTTTTAGAAAGTAGGCACAAATGTAAGCAAGCAGCTCATTTACTGTTAAACTGTCACTAGTTTCCATGCCCTCTCTGTAAAATCAACATTATTTAGACAGACATTAGCAGATGAGTAGGAACTGGGGACCAACTAATAAATTCGACTTAAAAAAGAAAAAAACAAACATTACCGATTAAACTATGCAACTTTAAAAATAATCATAGTGTGCTGCATTTTATTTAACAATCAACAACAAAATGGGCAGTAACAACAACAGCTTAGAGGACAGGCCAGAATTTTCACCTGCAGTCATCAAAGGTGGTCCCGGGCGATGCCAACGCCAGACGCTTCCGAAGCTCATCCCTCTCCCTGGTCACCTGGCGGAGTTGCAATAAGATGGTGTCCAGGTTGTCACTGGCATGTCGGTTGTCGATAATCGCTGGGGGAGGGGAGGATGCTTCACCATTAACTGGTGAACCTGCAACAATGAGCTTGTTACTGGAGGCTTGAGCTACTGAGCATATCACGCAAAACAATGACCTCATGCAACATAAACACTTGAATAATAAAAGTTACAGCATATCCTAATTTGAGCACTTCAAATCAACATAATTCAAGTCTGTAAGAATGCTTCCACACTGAAACACTGATCCTATGGACGTTTTCTAGGATGTTCTTCTTTATGCCTTATTCTTTGTTTATTTTAATAAATGCAAAGACATTTGTAAGACTTTGCCATTGTTGTAACAAGTTGAGCCTTATTTGTGACACTTTTTCAAGTAGTCAGATTGTGTAAAAAAAAAAAATCCTGGGTTGTTTTCTTCAAAAGAACACCCACAGCAGGATGTCTAGGGATTATGTGCATCTTTGACTCAACTTTTGGACCTTTTAGTGGTTTATGTAACACAGCTGAGTCATCTGGATCTTTGTCAAAATGAGGGAAAGGCAAACATGGCAAACTTCCTTGAAGAATGAGGGGGAAATTGGCACAGCGTTATTGCACACAATGTGGAGCTTAAAGGACAAATAAATCTCTGACTTCCTGTCCTCTGTATCTCGGTTGCTGTAAACATCTCCTTACAAAACAGAGCTCAGCCATGCTGACTTTAAGCAGTTTTTGATGTCTGGCCACTAGATTGTACATACCAACACTACTGAGAGAACTGCTGCTTTCCGAGTCAGATGGCATGGTAGACAGAACGCTGTATGTGGAACCTGCCAAAAGATGACATACGATCAGATGTACAGCACAGAGAGATGGATGAACCATTTTACACAAGCCTGATAAATATTACACAGTCAGCTCCATATTACATGCACAGTTGTATGATATATGTGGCGCAGGGTTTATTGCTGGAACAATTCTTTCAAAACCCCTTCTTAGCAGCTCTGTATTCAGTTGTCAGTAAACTATCATTCTCTCGGTGCTCTCTGCCTTGCTTTGATGTATAGCCCCCTGTATGTTTCTGCTACACAGGCAGAATGTCACAGCTGAAATGGGATTCTCCCTTTTTATGCCGCATGCATAGAGAGAAAGAAAATGACTGAATGTAAAAACTGTTAAGCTGGAGGGTATTTTGCCCAGGATACCACAACTCATAGGAGACAGTGGAGATCTCCATTTTACTGCAGAATCCCTCCTCCAAAGGGGAACATACTGATTGGTTAACAGGACAAACAGATTTTTTTAAAGACATATTTTTGACTTGTGTCTAGACTGATACTGAATGCATCTGTTGCACAGCTTTTTTCCATTTCAAATTCTGCTGTAAACAAGGAGGGGGGCTGACAAAACAGAAGTAAAAATGAGCTTAGATTCTATTCAATAGGTAAGTCTGCACAAATTGTTGCAAAAGGTTTTAGGTTTCTTTATGAGACACATTTTTATTTTACAAAAGGATAACTTTTTTATGTGATATTTTACGTTTTGCACATAAAGTACGTTTTTGTTCATAAAAAATAAACAGGTAATTACTTTTAACAACCTTGTGAAAGCATTTAATGTTCTTCTGAACCACAGCAATTTGTTATATTTATGAAAGTGAAATAACAGCCATTATATTTATATTTCTGTGGCTTTTATTTGTTCAGTTAATTTTCTGTCACTTTATAATTACACACTTTTTAGGTTAGTAAATACTGTTAGAATGAAAATCTGTAATTCAGACAAAAATAGCATTTAGAAAAACTAAAACTGAAATAAAAAACAATTTGGGGAAAAAAAAGATTTTATATGACCCTCTTCCACTGGGATACTTCTCACCTTAGAATATATTTCCCTATGTTTGTGTGTATTCACATTTTATTTCTGGTGAGTTTAATTTAGAATTAACATGAATATGTAGTAAAATTCCTCAACTTCTAATTGTATCGTCTACCTCTTTGGGCAGAGACAAGTAGATTATTCTGCTGTAGAGCATCAGATCCATGCTTCCCTAATGGATGTCTATTTTATTGATGCCATGAATGCGTTTACAAATGATCAGCCTCATGGTTTGTGGCTGGTGCTAATTACTACGATAATAAAAAGCCTGTTGTCATGGACTCATCGTGGATCATTAGTCAGACGGTGTGCATCTGACATGTAGTCCATACAGTATTTATTGTTGTGCTTACTAAGCTAAATCATCATCACGTGGTACTCATCTAAATATGGAAATTATGGTGCACATATTTGTCCTTGCAGCAAAATCACACAGATATGGATTATTGTCCCAGAACTGCCAGATTTGTCAGGTTTATAGTAAAGGAGATTACTGGGATCTAAATTGAGTGTTTGTGTTGTAATTGCACATTCAAGAAAAAAAGGACTACATTATAAAAGTTGTTAGTAATTTTTTTACGTTATTTATTTATTTATTTACTTATTTATTTACTTACTTACTTTTTGCATCAAGTGGGGCTCAAGGTTTTTGTTGTTTTTTTTACTTCAAAAGGCACTCAAAATGAGATTTCTCTGTAAGGTAGCTGGGCTCTCCCTTAAAGATAGGGTAAGTTCAGTTGTCTGAGAGAGATTTGGATTGTAGCTGCTACTTCTCCACATTGAGAGAAACGAGCATTTGGTAAAGATGAACCTTGGATGCTCCTATGAACCCTGAACCTCAACCCAGGGAGGAGAGCCCAGGAAAAAGCCAGGACAAGCTGGAGAGTCTATGTCCCTCTACTGGGCTGGAAAGGCCTTTGAATTCTTTCTCGCAAGAGCTGGATCAGGTGGCTGCGGAAAGGGACGTCTGGGCCTCCCTGCTCAAACTACTGTCCCCACAACCCAACTCCAAAACAACTAGCAGAAAATGGATAAATGGATGGGAAAGGTTTTTTTCTCCTTTTTCTTTCTTTATATTAGAGGTAGGCAGCAAATTGGGGCGAAAGAGAGCAAAGGACATGACATGACAGTAAAGGTCCTTCTGGCTGAGGGTTGAACCAATGTCTCCTTTGCTTAGGGAATTTTTGCCCATGTGGCATGTACACTCATCACTTTGCCATTGGCCTATCCCAATAAGCTTAATTTTAGTCATTTTTTGTATGAAGGCTTTACCGACTCTGTCTTGAGGATAATTCAAAACGATTTATACTAGCTGACATAGTTCCTCTCAGCACCTCACATCTTAAACTGTGAAACGCGATCAGTTGCACACTGCATTCAGGAAGTAAAATGATGCATTTATAAGCTGCCACATAGATTAAAACGTGTTGATGTATGACTCTATATTAGTTCTCATCGTGCCTTTTAGAACAAAATAAAATCAAAGCTGCTCGCTTTGAGCATTTTGCACTGCAGAAGGGTTGAGCATCAGACAAGAAATGTCAGAACAAATTATAAGTCCTTTTCTGCTCTGCTCTCCTTTTCACAGCTTCTTCTCCCTTTGCTTCCCTCCCTCCCTCTTCATCTTTCATCCACACTCCCTTCTTATCTTTTTTTACGATTAGGTGAGGCTATCTCCCATTGTCCATGCCTTTTCCACATTTCTTTTCTTGTTACCTTTCCTTTCCTGTCTGTTGGGCCTAAGATGGAGTGGCTCAGTCACGTAGAGCTCATAGTTAATTAGGCTTGGCCTTGTCACACAGGAGAGCTGAAGCTAAAGCCAGTGGGAAGGCAAGGACAGAAATGGAAGTCTAGAGTTGTTGCCATCAATATATTGCTTGCCTGACATCCTTTCAACACTCTCTGAAAACCTGTCAACTGTTCATTTATCACGCAGTCTTAGTTTAAATATTTAAATCAATTCAAATTAGATTATGCTATTATTATGTGACTGTGAATTTTGAGCTAAGCACAATCCAATAATTCAGTTGATGTGATTGCAATGTACACCTTTTTTACAGTGCTTTATCGAAAAGAAACCAAATTTTTTCTTTTTTTTTCCTGAAGGAATATCTAATTCCACACACAGCAACAAAATCTTGAAAAAAGAATATTCATGCATGAGTCCGTCTCGCACCAGCCTGCTGCTTCTCCCCGTTTCTGACGAGAATCTTGAAGTGGTCATTCAGCCAATCATGTGCTGACAAAACATAGAAAAGTTGTTCTCCAGATTCATAAAAACCTTTATGGTATTGTTCTGTTCTAAACTTTATACTAAGCTCCATATTTTTGGAGGCCCCTGGCTGGCTTTTTTTGTCTGTCTGTGTGGAGAGGAGCGCTCACCTCACGTGAGCCTAACCAGGTAATGGCAGGTACAGGGACCGGCAGAAGGCCAAAATACCTCAGAAACTCATCCTGACAAGCAAATTCTGTCAGATTCTGCGTTTTGTACTAGATTACATTTTATTTGGTTAATTCCACAATTCCATCTGCGTTTTCTGCATCACGAAAATCATAGGGCCCTAGAAGGCCTCCAGCAATGGTAACAAAGGCCTGTTGCTGTGATCTAAATAGGTCAGGGGAATGCTTAGTACACCGATGAGGTTCCACTTCCCCCCCACTCCTTAGTCTGCTTCCCCTCACAATCAAGCCATGCACTAAGCCACCAACAGTTGCTTCAGACAACCAGATTATGTTCTCCAGCACATAAAGCATGATGACACACGTTGCCATGGAGAAACTGGATGAGAGGAATAGTGAATTCTGCTGCATGCAGAAAAGAAAAGCTTCAGGGTTGGGAGGCTAGTAACAGAGTGCCATATCAGAATAAAATGCAAAGCTGAGCCTTCACTTCCCAAGGTTGGGAGAGACTAAATTATTCAGCAATTCCAAAAAAGTCCAGATATTCAGTGTTATCTAAAATGTAATAATGTACATGACTATGATCGCAAAAAAAGATTTGCACTGATGCTTCAAACCCTTTTAGGGAGCATGCTGACAAGTCTTGAACTATTTGTTCTTAAAAAAATATTTCTTTGTTAAAATTGTATGAATAAATTAAATAAAAAGAAAATAAAAAGGGTTTGTGTTTCAAAAGTAATACTGTGTACATATTTTTCACATTGGCTCTTTTCACCGTTAGCTGGGAACAAAACCAAAAAGGAAGGCTTACAAATCATGAGTTGGCAAAGTCCAAATTGTCCTTTTGTGTCCTCAGCTTCACAGACTTTAAACTAACAGAAGTGCAAATAATAGCAACACTAATAGTGTTGAAAAATACCCACCCATTTTACAGTATACTTAAGTCAGACTAAATGTTGTGGCTGCATTTAGCCAGAGTGCTGAAAGAGTCTTTATTCCGACATCCTCAACCCCTAAATCCTGTATGTAATTCACACTCTACAGATGATCTAGTTTAAATTAGTAGCATTTCAATCTCCCAAACCTTTCTCAATAATGGCTTCGATTTCTGAACTTTAATTTTGTTTTTCTCCCAGAAACTGAGTACTAAGCCAGCAAAACTACTGATTAAGCTCCCTTGTTCCTCAATCTATAATTTACGTATGTCACTTGGTGTAATTATCTGGGATTAATCTTTTACATGCAAATGAAAGAAGAAGCTACAAGTACACACAAAGTCCAAAATAAAATATAGACCAACACCAACACTTTTGAGAATGCCTGCTTCAAGACAGAAAAGATGAAACATGTTTAAACTTCAAGATCCAATATATAAAGAACTGAAGTGTATAAATGGTGGGATGGGTCAAAGACGATATGTTGTTGATATACCTCTGATCAGACATTTGAAGGCAGTCACGTGGATGAAATTGTCTGTGTATGTAAGTAAGAACAGGCCCTACAACACAAGTTTTATTACTGTATTGCTTAGGGGTGGGAGGTCTACAAATGTTTAAACTGTCACTGCCAAACTCAAACTAAAATGAAATTTGTTGTGTTTTTCGTTTGTATCTGTTCTTACTGTTAGCCAAGTGTGGGCCTGCGATCGCAGTGACGCCACAATCCAGGATTCTGGGCAATGAGCCAGTGAAGTCTTTCTGACAGTGTAAAAGATTGATCACAGGATTTCAGCAGTCTGTAACGCCAAGCATAAAAACAAAGACATCTATACGATGGCTTCAAGCACCAGGATTAATCTTACACCTCTGCGTTTAACACAGTTTGAGTCAACCCTTCCCACTTCTTTTTGCTCACAGGCTCAAGTCTGATAACTGACATCTCAGAACACAATCTGTTTTACGGTTAACTAGAGCACAAGCCTGCCTCAGATGTAACCTCACTGCACTTTTGGGGTTGTTTGACATATTTGGGACACAAAGTAAGAATTCAAGCCAACAGACCTGTCACGAGCATCAATGCTGCACAAAAACAGTCCCTTTGGTGCTATCCAGCCCATCTAATTTTCTCTATGCAGAAAGCCCTTGCTCAGCATAAATGAGGCATAATTTCCCTTAGAACAGCTTGCCACTGCCAAGGCTTGGGTCAAAAAATAAAAAAGGGTGAACGATGTCTGCAACATGTCCTCCAAATGCTTTGCAACACACTGCATCTAGCACAAATACAAGCTAAAACAGAGCCAAAGAGCCTGTCTGTGCAAAAACAATGAATGACTGATGCACCCTGACTTTTTATCAA
>JAVKLF010000073.1:7913568-7928071 GCA_034783495.1 Millerichthys robustus | reverse complement strand
ATCAACTGCTATCATTTTAACAATCTTTGGTATATTTATTAATGTTCACTTGGAAAGGTTTTGCTAAGAAAAAATTAGATAAAGAGGTAAAGTGCTGTAATTTGAAAAGAGGCTGTTTTTTATTATTATTACTCAGTAGAAAAATATGAATTGGAAAATAAAACATCTCCCCCAAGTGCTCCATTGGAAATAGGGCTGTGCAATATATTGAAACTACATTGCTGCATTATCAACATACACAACATCAAGATCGCAAGGGACTGCAATAAATGGTAGGTTATTAAATATTCTATTACCATATGTTCACACTCTGCATACCAATATGTTAGGCCAATCAGACGAGCATTCAGATCCCACTTCTTTTAGATGATCATGGCTAAGATGCAAAGCAGAGTGAAGTAATAACTAATTAACGGAGAGCAAAGCAGAGAAGGTGTAGTACTTGTTCCTAACTAGCCAAACCATCATCACAGTTTTCTATTTCCAAAGTAAAAAGGATATAGCATGTTTTTTTCTACTTTTGTGCACTCTAATAAAAAGATAATCAATACAAATATGGAGGCAGAATATCAAAGAACATACCATCAACTGGGCAAGCTGATCCAAATAAAACTAGGGCTAATAAAACTTCCAGCCCGTTTAGGAGAGGATGGATCCTTCTTAGAAGCCTTAAAAACAAATGACACACTAACACAAAACAACACTACATCCAATAATAGAATAAAAAGTTATTTTAGTTTCTTTCTATTCTGCATGTTATTGGGAACAACAGGTTTCATCACTTTAAATACTGAAAGCCCAACAACAACACAAGTGGGTTGGATTCCACATTGTTCCAAAAAAATAAAAGAACTGGGTGAGATTAATTTCCATTTGGATGAGGTGAGAACAGCGTGATACTAATTGTGTTTTGTTTTCATTGTATGGTATTGATTGAAAAGAGACTTTTCTTCTTGGTTTTTCATTTTAGACAGAAACTGACTACTAGCTGTGGATGATTGTAGATTACTGTGAAACTGAACAGACAGAACCACTGATGAATCAAAAATATTGCAATGCACTTGTAACACTGCATTGGCAGACACTCTATTTTAAAACTAACCAAAAAACAAATCACATTCTGTTAGAAAGGTTGATTCAGCCTTTAAAGCTTGACAATGCATCCACAGGAATTAATTTAAGTAAAAATTAACTTCAAAACAATAACAAGCAAATCCATAACTGACTGACAGTTGGACTTGACTTTAGATCCATGTAATGGGGGTTTTGATTTGGTTTATGACCAAAGTAGTTCTAAAAATGATTCATGGACTGACTTTTCTCCCAAAATGAACAAATATTAAGTATTTTGTATTATAAAAATATGAATTATTGCATTTTTTTCAACATCAAAAGTTGACAAGAGGTCAAATGTGAGCTCAAGTCATGTTCCAGAGACTGAAGAAAAAATGAAAAGCTACAGAATTCAAAGCACATGAGTGAAGAAAGAGCCAGCATGCCACAATAAAAGGAGAGAAACAAAAGTAATAAACCAAACATGAACACTTAAAATGGTCTGGTGACAGAAGGGATTTATTTTCGTGACTTTGTTGCAATGGTAAATTTAGATGTTGATGGCATTTTCTCTACTTTGTACTGTAATTATAGAGTGAAGGAACATTATGTATAAAATGGTAATGAGGACTTTTTCCACATTGCTGCCTCCAGGTTGTCGTTCTCATGTTAAACTAAGCCTGCCATCAGATTTTAACACAAATGAAAGTGAGAAAAAAATGTAATTTACACCAACAATGTGCTGGGGAACAAATCAACAAGAACATTAGTGTCATGCCAACAACCCAAAGGACTGGTGAAGTTGATTTTTGCACTGCACATCTTAACATCACCTAACAGCAGATGATTCCCTCTGCACGTAATCAACACAACACTGAGAGGTTAATGAAATAGTGAGATACAAAAAGTCATAGAAAAGAAAGCGAGATGACAAGTTAAGTGACGTTGAGCGCCACTGAATGAAAGACACTGATGCACACAGTGAGTGGCAGAAAAAGCAAAGCCAAGTCTAGCTCAAGGGAGATGTTTAAGAGCTGCGCTTGTGACAAAGAGTGTCATAACTCATTCCGTGCATCCACCGTGGTTTATGGAGTGGGACAGAAACTCGTTGACAGAGGGTACAGCACCCCCCTCCAATAACACAAAAACACTGGCCCATGTCCTGGGCTGCTGTACACAGAGTAAGCTGCTGACTGGGCACTTTGGGCCTGCTCAACTTTTCAACAAAAGCCCCGTTGTCTCCCTCTCTCTTGCTCCCTCTTCCTATCACCCTCCTTTGTCTTTCTGGTGAGTCCTTTTATTTAAGCGTGCAGAGAAAAGTAACCGCTCAATGGGTGTTGAGATATACAGCAAGTCGTAGTAAAGATGGAGCGAACAGCTTGTGAGTCAGAGGAAAGGACAACAAAACACTGGATTAAAGATCCAAGAAGACGAAAGCAAACAGAAAGCAGATCATCATCATTTCAGAGGATGAAATGAGTGTAGTGTAAAAGGTCATGCTATGGCTATGGGGGCATTTAGACTACTTTGCTCTTTTTTGGTAAAATACTACCCAAGTTGTGCCAAGATATGAGCGCGCAAGCCAAGGCATGAAAACGGTTTAATTCATCAAGGTATTTTATTTATTCCATTTGAAAACTTTAACACTAACTTCTGCCAAAATAGCAGAGCGAAAACTTCAGAATCTGAGCAAATCTCAACTGTGCAAATCAATCTGAATTAGATATTTGTCTTAGAAGGGGTGAATCACAGTTTCAAAACAGACAGATTCACAAAACAGACTAAATAATGACTGATCTGTTTTCATGTCCACAGATTCATATGCTGCAGTTTGCCAACAAAACGCTAATAATTTACAGGGCCTGAGCTTTAACCATTGACAATTTATGTGCTCATCTGCTTGTTTTCTCCTTGGGTGAGACAACGTGCCTTTAGATGATTTCACATGTGCATGTCTTTGGAGGCTCAGCTGGCACAGGAGACGCATCAGAGAACAAGAGCAGACAGGCAGCGTGAGCAGAGGACAAGCTGAGAGCAGGTTGCTATCAGCAAGACTCATGACACCAAAATTCCCTCTCTTCACACACACCCTGCGATGTTCACAGACGCACCACTGCTCTGCAGATTTTATTCCCTCATGAGCTCTTTCTATCTGCTTCTGTGCCCGAAGGTAGACCATGAGCAGCTTGTCATCTTTTTTGTGCAAGAGTGGTGAAAACATGATAATCATGTCACCCAAATAACAAAATTACAAAGATAAGAATTATGTTAGTGAAAATCACATTTCACTATAAAAGCTCAGAAACATTAGATTGAGGGGAAACAGGTCCTAATCCTCAGTTGAATAACCATAAACTGACAAGCCAGATTTTAATACTTGCTCTTCCACAAATATGAGACATGACAACTTCGAGGCCCAGCACTACAAACAGAATAAAAAAGGTGTGTGTGAAAGAAACTCAAATCTACACTGCTAAGTATTGTACTGCAGCAGCAACACTCAATAGAAGGAAGTAATAAAGCTTAAGGAAGCATTAATGATCTCGTCAGCAAGAAACCAACTCAGCACTACTTGCAAATGTCTACTTTAGATCTATTTCACCATTGGGAACAGTAAACAAAAGATGCCGCTTTTAGAAATAAAACTAAAGCTCCTTATGATTTTCAAAATTTATTTGCAAGCTGGTTTTATATTAGAAACAGAACAAGTCTAAAAGAGACACTACTCTGCCATCTCCTTCTTACTTTGGATCTGGAGGCTCATGCTGCATTCAAAACCCTTGGGGCATGACGCCAGTTGTGAGAAAGCCACTTACTGGCTTTAGTCATTGAGACAAAGTAAAACAGGCAAAACTAGACAAGGCTTTTACACTTGGTTGGCCTTTGTTTCTGTGCAACAGCAACAGAAGCCACTGACGTGAAGGATGTTGCTCAGAGGACAGGGGTGCATATTAAACAACAACTACAAAATTGTTAAAAAATATGACAAGATCTCCCCACAAGATGATTTCAACATGCATGGGTAGGAAGCCTTTGCGCACCCATATACAGGTTGATATGTACTAACATGTAGACCGTTGTCATGGAAACAACTCAGGCTACGTATCAGCCATATGCTGCTCTGACAAATGTGGGTTTATAGTGTTTAACAGTAAATGAGTATATCACAAAACAGTGCATTGATCTGACTAAGCTTTATACGAATGTGTTGTTTGTGTAGTGGCCTGTGTTGATAATAGCAACTAAAATGACCTGAAATGGATGTGAGTAATAATTAATAAGTCCTTGGTGCAGATTTCTGAAAAAGTACATAAAATCTGCAAGTCACAATTAATATTTCTTTTACAACATTTGGCAAGTTTACTATACTTTACATAGAATAGTGTGGCTACAGCCATCAAACGGTCAGGCTATGTTATAGCAGTGATTTGTAACATTTATACACAGCCATATCAGGCTTTTCAATCGTTTTAGAGCTGAAGTGACACAAAATTGGTCAAACATTAAACTTACAGTGTAGCAGATATTTTCCAAATGCAGCACGTATTTGAATACTGAGCTGTCTTTATGGCCCTGCTTGATCCCCCATGTTTTTTCTTGACCGTCATCTTACTTGTTCTAGTTTTTCATTCACATTTACCAGCAGATTTGCTTTAATTTCCACCAAAACTTCTTTCTTTTGTCTGATTCCACCATATTTATTGACTTACACAGACTATAGCCAGCTTGATGTAGGTCAGTCAAGTTACCGATTGGTTTTGCAGGTTCAACAAAGTGCTTTATTTACACTGAGTGCATACCAGCATTCCATAATTGCATTTCAATTATATGTGGGGAAAACGATTGGGGTAAACCATTTGAAAATGCACCACATGATATATTTCAGGATAACATTTTTTTTGTGTTAGATTTCATATTTTGCAAAGCCTGTAATGTTGTGTGGCCACATAAACACACGTCCTCTTGCACCAGACCACCCAGCTTGTACTCACTGCCTGAGAGACATC
This sequence comes from Millerichthys robustus, assembly GCA_034783495.1. Taxonomy (NCBI): domain Eukaryota; kingdom Metazoa; phylum Chordata; class Actinopteri; order Cyprinodontiformes; family Rivulidae; genus Millerichthys; species Millerichthys robustus. The sequence continues at coordinate 7,923,011 of JAVKLF010000073.1, read as the reverse complement.
TATATCATGGCTCAGTTTTGGACTCGGAAGTCTAAAAGCCCTTTGAGGAATGGTTCTAAAGTCTTACCAGTGGAGTGGTCCACAGGTCCCCCGCCGTTGTTGCTGAACAGGGCAGCGTACAGGTCAGGGTAAGCCTTCTCCAGGGCCACACACAGGTCGAGGAAATGGTCGCTCTCCTTGTTCGTCAGCATCTTCAAAAGGTGGTCGACTTTCTCGGCGCTAGACGAACAGTTCTGCTCCAGCTCGAACTTGTCGAGTTGGCTCAAAGTACCGGAGACTACAAGCAGCTCGATAAGTCGATCCGCATCTGTTATGGACTCCAGTAAGTTCTGGTGGCACTGGTCTAGCAACTCTTTGTGCTTTGGCTCCATTGCTCTCTCTGTTGTAGTTCCGTAGCTTCTCCAGCTAACCCAGACGACCAAGCCAGTGGATGGAAGATCCCTACCGATCAAAAGTACCGAGCGATTACAGAAGTGAACTCACCGCGGCTTGCAGAAGTTCGCCGGAGCCACCACGGCATTAGCTTGCACGGGAGATCAATCCTTATAGCATGTTGAAAAAGGCACAAGAAGCCATATTTGTTGCCCAAGGCTGTTGACTGCACTAAACAGGGATACATTTTTCCATCTTACTAACGTGTAGCAGTTCAGCTCGTTTTCTGCTTCCCCTCGGAGTACGCTTTCGCCGAACACATTTTTCTCTCCTTCCGTATCATTTCATGCGCGCTTTGCCGACTCCACTGCTGGGAAAAGTCACGTAACTCCGCCGCTGATCCTCAGTTACACTGTACCCTCCGCCATGTCTGAGCAACTCAGCAGCTGCTGCCCGCTGTCAATCAACGGATCGTTCAATGACCAAATATGGTGAAATAAGGCGGGGTCTTGGAACAAAACGCGCCCACTTCTTCAATGGGCGTACACATCTAATCTGTATACTACGTCGACTATCCCAGATAGAAAAAAAATATGAGAATGGAAAAATTTTCCATCAAAATGTTAATAGCTGTTCCGATAAAGGTTTTCATAACATCTAACGACGTTTTTTTTAAAGATACAAACACCTATAATACAGTACATAGGCTTACATGTAGCTTACACAATTTTATAATTTTTCTCATAATGAAAAATCCAGATTTTAAAATATGATAAACACAAAAGCTTTTAAAAAAGTATTTTCATTGCAACAAACCACCATACTGATATTTACATTATAACATAACCAAATCTACATATTAAATACATAAGATAGACCAAAAAAGGGCACAAGCTTTTTTATTTCTTATAACTACTTACTATCTTGCTTTATTTTGTTTGTTTTGCTTTGTTTAAATGTTATTTCTGTAACTACAGTACATACAAGTGACTTACAATTAAGTAATTGAGTATTAAGTGTTAAGCATTGATATAAAAGCTATTTACCACTTGCCGTGTCAGCTTATGTATACATACCCTTAAAATGTGTCAAACTTGGTTTAGTAAATCTTGATTCACACTGTGTCTGTGACAGATTAACTGGCAGGCAAAGCATGGAAGCTTTCATCCCAAACATTGGACTCACAGAATGCTTCCATATGAATTAATTATAAAGATAAAATAAATAAAATGCATAAATAAATGGAGAGCTTGTCCGGTCACCTTTGTAAATAAAAGCAGTTCTTACATCTTTCTCTAGCCTGGAGATGAATACACATCAAGGTTAAAATTATTTTTTTATCATATAGTGTAGGCTAACATACCCCAAAATTGTACTTTTGTTATCAATAAAACAAGTAAAATCATTACAGTAGTGTTTCATTTAGCAATAAAACATTAAATCAGTTATTTCTAATGACTTTGCACATTGGGCTTTTTGAGGGGGAAAATGTTAATGCAAAACAAATATATAATTATTGTGTAACCATAGTTTTATAAACCTTCCAAGCTGTAATGTCACCTATATTAGAGACATCAGAGGGAGACATGCACGTTACGTACAAACAAGCAATATGTGAGGCTGACAAATGACGTGCATTTGAGGAGGATTTGTGAAGCACAGCATGATGATGATGGTGATGGACTCACCCTGCTCCCTGACTACAGCTGAATAGAGATTGTTGGCACAGAGGCAGGCGTCTGCAGGCATACCTCTCAAACCGTGACCTTATTCATGCATGCACTGAATCTCATTGTGACATCTGCCCCCCTACCCCACACACGCAGAGTCCGTTTCTGTCTTTCTCTAACATGCTGGCTGCAGAGCTTGTGCAACCATGTGCTGTCCTTTTAGATGAAAAATTAATTACAATTCATTCATATCAAAGGGAGGCAGGTCCCTACAGCAGACACAGATTGGACAACTGTCTCTGTACCCTTTATTTATTTATTCTTTCTGAGGACACGTGAATAGAAAGGACAGTCTAATGCCTTTTTACCTTGGGGTTATGGATGAGTTTATTATTCAGACAACTAAAATGGTTGTCTGATGTTTCACTGAAAAATGTTGAAAAAGATTTGTTTATAAGACATTCTAGAACTGGGCAGATAATAGCCTTATCTTTTATTGAAGAGACTGTCAGCAAAAATATCCATCATTTAGTCTAACCCCATGCTTGCAAAGGAGGGAATATGTATATATACTGTATATGTATATACATATGTATAGTACATTTTTTATCTACTGCCAGTGTGAGTAGAGATTTAGCTAAAATTTTGAAAAATATGAAATTACTCAACAAAAACCCACTAATATCTTCCAAAAGTCGTTTTTAGAACATAACATTAAAATATTTTGTAAAAATGCAACGCTTCAGAAAACACAACAAAACAAAAACACATGCTACAAAAAATAAACCACAGTGCTTTGTCATTTTATTTTCTCATGTTCCTCCACACCAACATCCTTAGACTCAACTCCCAAACGATTGGAACAGTTTTAAAAGATGTTTAATTGGAAAGCTCAGTTCACAGCTTTTAATTAACTGTGAAATACTTGAGCTGGACACCTCCAAATAGGGGAGAGGTTTCTAATTATCACGTCAATTTTGCGTAGTGACAGATTAGAATTATTTTACAGGAATCATTTCAGATGTATTTTTTTCCCCAAAAGGGATGCTTCTAATCTTCTATAAAATTCAAATAATCATAATCATCTATTTCTAACACTAAAACGTTTTTCATCTTTCCAAATAGGATACGCTCAAAATTTACTTTCATGTTTGGCATGTAGAACTGTTTAATGTGGTCAAAGCATGTCACTGATATAAATTATAATGACAATACATCTTTTATCATTTAGAGTGAAAATATCAATTCTATTTTCAATCCCAATAATTATTAGCAAAAAATACTTTTGATCTAATGCCATAATGTGAAATTTACAAACTGGGTTACATCTTTCCAGACATATAGAATTATGCTGCCCCCTACTGGAGAAATAAGATACATGGCTGTAGTTCTTTAAATAAACAAGGTATGAAATGTTTAGAATAACACTTTAAAAGTCTGGCAGTTTAGACTTAAAAGATGGTATCAGCTAAAAGATGGTCTATTTATAGAAACCAAGTGTTTCACAAATAATTGCTTAATTTTTGCCTGCAAGATTATTTTTGGAGCACTTTCCTTCTTTGAATAATCAATCAATAATCATTTTATCCAGCATAGGGAAATAAACTGTTGGAAATCTTGGTAGTTATTGCACATGTTGAATGTGATAAACCACATACAATGTTTACAATATTTATGATCTTTGTATAGACATGAACAGAATTTATTAAGTAATTCATGCATTGCAGAGTTTAAACGAAAACAAAATCTGGCACATAATGAGTGGCAGAACGATGACAAACCCAAATACATAAGTGCGCCAAACTACAGAGTAGATTTCTCAATTGCAAAGATTGTCTTTTTTACTTTGGTTTCTCTTTTTGCTGAAGATTAGACAAAAACTGATAAATACAAAAAGATACTTAATGTCTTATTGGCACAATTAAAGTAATATTTCATTAAACATATGTGGCTAAAATTGAATTTTAAGTTTATAAAATATATATTTTATAGCCATATACATTCAGCTCTCCAGTAAACCTACCCCAAGTGATAAAATACAAAGCGCTCAGTGTGTGCAATATATAAAAAGAAATTCTGTTGCGTAAACATTGCATTGATATAATTGGCATAGTGTATAGGTTTGCAGTTTGTGTATAATGCATACAACAAGCAAGAAAAAAAGATAAAACCAGCGATAATGGCTGTAGATAATGCTTCTTTTTCAGTCACTGCCACCACAAAACTTTAGTAGGAGTTTCTTGTAGTCTCCTGATGTATCACCCTTAAAAAAGTATATATATATATATATTCAGATTTGTAAGTTTTGACATAAATACAATAATAATGAATGAATGTAGATACTTACAGAGATCGCTGTATACAGCGATTTTCCATAGTTTCTAAGATACTCTTGGCGAATATCCAGCATGTCGACTTCTGAACGGGATACCATGACCCGGATCAGGGTTCGATCTTTGGTTCCAAGGCCCTTCAAGAACACAGATGTTAATGAATATGTGTACAAATGAAAACAAAATGATGTTCTTCGCATTTTTTAGATAATGTATAAAACGTTTATGTCCCACCTTCATGGCCTTGTGAAGTCTCTCAGCAAAGTAGGCAGGCGTGTTCTTAATGCACTTCACTGAAACAGAGACATTACTAAGTGACACAAAAAAAAAAACCATACACGCACCAAAACACACAAACGTGATCAATGAACAACAAAAAATATGCACCACATAAAAGCATAGCACTGCAAGACAAAAAAAATGGAATTACCTACAAATCTGTCCACAGATTAAAAACAATGGATAATGTGATTTGGATGCACACATGACTCAGCAGTGGAGCTATTATCAGATAAGTGAAGTCATTTGCAGAATTTGTGCTTTTATTATCCTCTTAAATACAAAAGCAACAAAAAGGGTGTATTTACAGCACCAGTGTTTTAGTTCAGTTCTTAAAATAACAATGTAATTGAATAATTCTGTGCTGAGCTTCATTTGAGGTTCTATTTATCTAACGTTAAGGCCTGCAGTTTGTACAATAAAGCAGGTTCATGGGTATCTGGCTTACTTAACAAATAAAATCTTGCTAAGTTATACTACCAAAGTGGTTATGTTATAAAACGTTAAAACTAAAAGATCAAACTGTTTAAATATGTCTTAACATTTTACGCACACATTACACACAAAAACAAAAAAATAAAAAATGGAATTCACACCACCGGACAATGAAAGGGCTGAATAGCAAAAAGAAAAGTGAATACAACACATAAAACTTTTGGTTACTGTACCACAAACCTTTAGAAATGTTTGCAAACACAAAAACAAACAAAAAGAGATAAAGCATATGATCAATATTTAACAGGACTCCTATCACAGCAATGTGACAGATTTGATCTATGGTTTTTAATTAATGAAGAAAAAATGTAACAACTTCATTCTAAAAGCTGTTGCCTGTGAAATAAACCTGAAAAGGTGTGAATTAATTCTTACCGACTGCCAACATGCCACTCTCAAGGTCTCCAGACATCTCTCTGCTTATACTGCTCTCAATGTCCCTTCCGCACATCTTCTGGTATTCATAAAACACTGCACAAACACAAACACACACATATACAATAACAGAAATACAGATGAGGTATTGAGGGTTAGATTTGAAGGAACCATACAAATGTGACTTTTTCTGTTTGTTTGATTAGGCCAGAAGTTGTATGTTCTGACTTTTCATTTGTCTTACCTGCATCTCATCTCGTTTTTTAAATTCTTTTACCTGTTCTGAGATGAGGTTTGCTTCTGGCGCATAAAATAGCATTGAACTTCGACTCATCAGTTCCCAGCTTATTTTCCCCGGCAGCATACAGAGCCTATAAAATATATACAATATTTGTGTGAAAATAAGATCATATTGCAATCAGCAGGTCGATTTACTCATTGTGTAGAAATTATAAACAAATGAATATATCCACATGAAATCAAATTGAAGGTTTAGATATTCCTATATAATACAAATCCTATATTTTATGACAGCAGTATGCTTCTGTGTGAGTCAAAAAAAAAAAAAAACAAAACCTTCAAGTAGGCGCCACCTTGGATTAAAAATCTTTTCAATTCAATGAAAAATAACAAAAACATACCTGGCAATAGATTGTCAACTCATTTATTTTTGATGACCTAAATGTAAATTAAAATTCTAAAAAAAAATTCATTTAAATATATATATCCTAAATAAATGCAAAACACATCATACATGTAAAGCAAATAGCACTCTTTTGACAGCTTTATGGTGTCTTTAAACAATAGTTTGTTATCATAACATGAGAGTAAACTTTACCTGAGCATCTTGTTGAGCCAAGGAGACATCAATAGCCTCTCGCTCATCCCGATTGCCCTACAAAAAACACAAAACAGCATTATTACCAAATAGCATACTGGGCTAATAATGATAACAAAGAATCAACAAAGATGAATAATTTGCATTTCAGCTGTACCTGAGCCAGAGCGATCAGAAGCCTGCGGAAGTGGCCTGAGGTATCACTTTGAATATCATCTTCTAGCTTTTTCTTGTATTCTGAAAACGACAAATGAGAATTAGGATAATAATTACAAACACAAACACTGTATACACAAGTTCAAGCAGAAATGAGTCCTGACTGATGAAGGCTGATATATATTTAATACCATTTTCTACTACCAACAAGTAACAAGCCCTGCAATATTGCATTCACATACACACACGTCAGTCTTGGTGTTAGTTGCTAAAGCCAAAACTGATAAACAAGCAGTGTTTGAGTCCAATATGAAAATTGTGTGATTACATCCCAACCAACCTACACCAGTAAAAACACAATAGGTTTATAAGAGCTATTAAAAAGTGTCGTTGATATTACTGTATAACAATTTTAAGTAATATTGTAAAAAAAAACATAACTGTCGTATCCACATTAGTGCAATTAAATTCAGTTATAGTTTACACTTTTTAAATCCAATTATGACACAATGTAAGTTGGAGAACACAGCAAAAGGTGACAATGACTATTGACAGCTCTGGTGCATCTCACCTTCTTTGTAAACACGATTTATCTCTTTGATTTCAGCATTGGAGCGAGAGGACAAGATCTCTATCAGACAAGCCTCATCAGTTCCAGCTCCCTGTGAGGAAGACAACAAAACAATATCAACCCGTTTTCTTCATCCTCTGGCCTTGTGGTAGCAAAATCATTTCTGTAAGTGAAAGTCTGTTCAAATGTACAACGAATGCAAATCCTAACAACAAATCCACATGTTTCCACATTTAGGTTTCTTAGCATTTTACCTTCATGGAATCACGGAGTTCAGAGGCGTCAAACTGAGCTGGACTCTTCAACGTGGCCATAACCAGCTTCCTGAAGTCCCCAGACAGTTCTGAATGAAGGTCTTTGATCAGATCCTAAACGTGAAAAAAAAAAGTTGGGAATAATCCACAACAATCAGAAACTGCAGCTGTGAATAACTGTAAAGATCTCTAACACAGCTATGGTGGAAGACATCTAATCCCTCTCTATTTTTTACTGCAGGACTGGCACCTGTTGTCTGCTCGTCACAGTACCATGCACACACAACCAGTGTTTGTAAACTGTGTAACCCGTTTTTAAAAGTAGATTCTATCTAACCCATTGGGAAATGGTACAAGCTATGGCAAAAACATTACTTAAACATGTCTGTAACTATGACAAATAATGTTACCTTTCCGTAAGAAGTTTTGTAAGCTCGGAGCAAAGGTACTCGCTGCACGTTGGAGCGACTCCCCAGTAACTCAATTATAGCTTGCTCATCAGTTCCTGCAAAGAAAATCCCACATTTTCAAGGACTAATAAAACAAAAAAAACTAATGCATGATAACTTTGATTAATTAGATGATTTTATTTTAGAAACATGATTATCATCAGTTCCTCTAGAAAATAGTTACTGTAAGGTTTTTAAGACAAATGTGTTTATGCTATTCTTTATAATATAACAAAAAAACAAATGGAATTTTTTTTTTCCCCCTTATAATCAATTTGCCAAGTAGAACATAAGCCAAGTTTGTGCCTTCAAGAATATCAGTTAACAAAACTAATTTGAAAATGCACACGTGTCTCGATAAATGTTGGTTGTTCTGGTTACAGGTAAGAGACATTTTGGCATTCAGACAAAAATAACTTTAAAAAACTCAACTGAAAACAGTGTTACACCAATCCTCACATACTTTGACATTATAATTCATGAATCAGTACAGCCTGATGATGATCCCTGCCCATCGCACTCACCAAAGCCCTTCATGGCCTTTCTCAGGACCTCCACATCTTTCAGAGGGTCTGCTCCAGGAAAGTTCTTGATCGTTCCCCTGAATCCTCTCTGAGATAAAAATATAATATTTGAATTTACAACAGTGTTTCAACAGAGAGATATAGTAACAGGCCGATATTGTCTCTTACATTGACAGTTGGATTAACTGGCATGGCTCCACCTCCGTAGGCTGGCATTGATGGATTTGGTGATGGGACATTTGGGTATGCTGGTGTAGGTGCTGGTGCTCCTCCATAGCCAGGCATGGGTGGGTTGGGTGATGGTGTACTGGGGTATCCCGGCATTGGTTGACCAGGCTGACTAGGATAGCCCATCCCAGGCCATTGTTGTTGTTGTTGTTGTTGGGGCATGCCCCCCCCTGGCTGTAGGTACAGGTCATATGACTCTAAGTTAGAATAGAGGGCACCAGCTGACAGAACAGGTGGGTACCCCCCAGGTGCTTGAGGAAACATGGGCGGGTTTGAAGGATAAGCCCCCATACCTCCAAAGCTCTGGTTGGCCTGTGATTTGGAAACATCTGCATTTTATAAAATAGTTTCAGATGTGTTGTGATTATTTTAGGCGAAGCACATGTAGCCAGTTGAATTGAATGCATTTATGGAATTTGCTTTGTATGAGAACTTCATGCAGCTGTCCTTTCTCTTTACTCTACTTTCCAATAAACTGAAGTTATTGTTTTAACCTTTTTTTAAATTAAAAAATAATTGAAACATGGCCATGCTAAATAAATCTTATAATAAAAATGTAAATAAACAAAAAAGACAACCACAAAAGAAATAAGAAGCAAAAGGTTAAAAGCACATACAAGGCTTAAGCACACAAATGGTTTTCATGCAGAAGAACGTCACAATTAAGCCAATAGAAGACTGCAATGCGAAAGATTTTAGGATGTGAACTTGTGACGGTTTACAAGGTTATTTTTTTTATTTAATTTAATTTAAATTTTTTTTACAAGGGGTGCCAGCCAGGTATCCCTCCTGACAATAGGATTGGTTATAACCTTGTTTTGTTTGGAAACCAGACACATAAAGGACCATACACACAAGATGTATACCCTTACAAAATGAATGACAGAACTGTGAGTTTC
>JAVKLF010000073.1:7835107-7848112 GCA_034783495.1 Millerichthys robustus | reverse complement strand
AAGGATGGGTAGTGATTTTTGAATAGTCTAAGTCTATTTAAAATGGGTGATATTAAGAATGAAAGCTATAGTCATCTTTTCTAGTCGGGGGGCTTTTTTCCCAATAGACCTGCCCAGGCACCCAAAGACAAAAAATAGATGAGAAACAACTCGGAGTGTCCCATTGTCTGTTTTTCCCCATTGTAGTTATTTTGAAAGGATTATAAGGTGGAAGCTATAGTCACAGGTAAGCTCAGCTTTACTGCCAGAATATGTGCATCTCCCTTTATTAGAGCAGTGAAAATGAAGGCATATAAAATGTTGACTCTATGAAGCCTCTGCTTCAAGAGGGCTTTTCAGATTCAAATATTCAGTATTCAAACACAAAAAAAAGAATAAATACCAGAAAAATTAGAAGAGCATTTTTGCTTGAAATACCAACTTGAGTGTAAATTATTGAAATTAAACTCACACAAATTGCTGCAGCAAATGTAGCAATGTTCGTCAAACATCTATATTAACTAAAGTATATCCCACTTCTTAAGGGACAAACTACTGGATTATTGGGAGTGTTTGCTTCTGTCAGGAAGAAACAAACACTCCAGAAAATAGTGCTTGATTATTTATACAAATTCACTTTTGTAATTATTGGTTTTTATTTAGTGTTTGACATGTTGTAGTTTTATATTTTGATAGACCACCGATTTAAATGGTTTCTTTATCCTTAATGTCATGCTGCAGAGACCAATATAATCTTCAGTTTTTGAGCTTTAACTTTATTGTCTGATGAGACAAAACTATTTTCCTTGTGGGATTAATAATCTGTCCGTCTGTCTTCCAACAACAGCTATGTAAACTCTGACTGATGCTTTGAAAGAAAGTGCTGGTGTAACTAATCTGCACCATTTGGAGTCTGCCACTTTCCCCTTGAGAAGCCTATAGGAGGCATCCTAGACTCCTTGGCCATTGTCTGGCCTCTCAGGTGTCAGATCTGCGAGCCTCTGTCGCCATGCAGGCTGTCAGAAAATTCTGCTAACGCAGCACAGTCGCTTAAACATCCAATAATGCACAAACATATGACGACTGCTAAAGCAGCTGTAAATGCCAAAATATACTTCAGAATAATGGCCTTCATTAAAATTCAGTGCGGTGAAGAAACATTTCTAAGATACAGAAAATACATGTTTAAATAGTCATTTAGCAGAAGCCATGCTAGTTTTCTTTACCCGCAAATTGCCATATTGTCTTTTTAGGCTGGTACCTCTGTAGGCTGACAGCTTTTCTCTGCAGAGAGAAGCCACAGGCCAGATGAGGAATTACTGTAAATGCTAGAAAAGTTACGCCACCTAAAATGAATTACCGTGAATTGTATTGCCTGTGCAAGTTCTCAGTTATCTGGTTCATTGCAACAAATTCTCATCTAAATTGGAAGCAACCGGACTTAAATCAATTCTTGTTTAAAAACGTTTCGACACCTATCCAGGAGTCTTTGTCAATTCTGGTAGATCGAACTGAGCCGGAAATTGTATTAAAGCTTATTGAAAATTCAATTACCATAAATGGGGGAATAGCTGTGCCACCTAAAAGAAACTACCATGAATACAGGAAAATGTGTGTAAATTTAAAAAAAAGAAGAAGAAGAATTCAATTTCACTGAATTTAATAACCATTTTGTGTCCAGATAAAACTACATTTGTAACTGTATTCAGACAGCAGACTGCCATTTGGGGGCCTCTACTTTAGATCTTTGCCTCTGACCCCTACACCCAGCCTGCATCTGATCTCCTCCACCCCAACTCCATATAATTACACTACAGCTCCAGTTTGTCTGATAAGCATAAACAGTTATTTCTGAAACTCACTGCTGCTTTCTATTAGATTCCAGAACCATCAGCCAGATTCTGCCTGTCAGCCGGGCCCAGCCAGCTAGTCCAGGCTGTGCCTGGACAACAATCACATTATCCCAATGCAAGAAGAGAGACAGAGGGAGAAACACAGCAATCAATACTGTTCACTGACGTCTGTCAGACCACTTAGGTTCCTCCCAACAAGATGTTTTCCACTACAACTGAAAGAAGATATCCAGCTTTAGCAAATGTTCTTATCATGTGAGCAAAAAAAGCTGAAATTGATCCATGTCTGGGTTTTAAAAGGCAACACAAAGCAGCTTTGCATGAAGAATGACAGAGTAAATTTACAAAGTGAGAATCTTAATATTGTTACTGCTGCTCCTTTTTTTAAGCACGGGACATAAATGCCTTGTCACAACAACAACAAGGTTGGAGTTTAATCAAAATATTTAACTCTCATGCCTATCTAAATACTGAACAAAGATTTATCTCTGTTCTGAGTGGCTGACAACAGCATCGTCAGGTCTCCGTCAGGCAGAGTGAGCGGTCCAGCACACACCAGCAACACCTCTTTGGCCATCCATCTTGTTCCTTCCCTCCCTCTTTCTTCTGCATGTTTCACTTTGACAAATGCACCAGAACAGGCTGCTCCTGCAGGACTTTGGGAGGTGGGGCGGGGAGGTATGGATCGGAGGAAATTGGATTTGATAGATAAATGTTTGAGGATAGCATTACTGCTTTCTCTTCCAAGCTACAAATGTGTGTGTGTGTGTGTGTGCAGAACACACACACACAAATAGGACTGATGGGACAGGCTGTAAATGTGGGTTTGTGTGGAAAGACTGTTGAGTAGACTGCTTTTTCTGAGGCAACCACTCAGACAGCTCATCTCAATGGCACATTAATGTTTAATGGGAACCAAAAAAAAACACATTATAATACACTCTGGGCTTTTTGTGAATTATCTGTGATCGCAGCTGTTCTTAGGAAATCAAACAATTCAAAAATACAAATTTATGATGACTTTGACACTTTTATTTGTAGAGGGCAAAGTAACAGCCCAGGCTTTAGGTTTGTATTAGCCTGTAAATTATCTGTGATTTTATGACGATTTTATGAGGGAGATTTTATGTTACTGCTTTACAATTCAACACTAGTTGATGACATGATTGATGGCCATGCATCAGATTGCACTTAGTTGAGGTGAAAGGTCTTACCTGCAGACTTCGGAGTGAATTTGTCCCGGTTGGCAGCACACACAGCAAGCAACCTGTAGCCCAGGTCCAAGTCAAACCCCTGCTGAGCAGCGACACGACTCACCACCTGCGGAAAGAGCAATAAATTACAAGTATAACCACTGCTGTTTAACATTTCATAAACTTTAAAAACTGTCTTTTTCTAGATCTCTCAATTGTTCTGAGCTGTTTTCATACTCGAGCCCCATTTGACGTCACTTTTCCATGAGAGACACAAATGCAGTAAACAAAGAGAGAGAAATTGAGATTCATTTGGAGTTTATATTCTGAATTGTTCCAGTGATTTCTAGTTAGGATAGGTCTAATGACTGTGTCCTCCTCCAAGAGAGGAGATGGAGCACAAACCACAGTCGCCCTGCACAAAAATCACAGTTTCTGGACGGGGAAAATCAAAACAAGTCCCTTCTGGCTCCACAAACTAAAGAGTGTGTCACGTGGCAAAAAGGTTGCAAGTTCAAATACCCAAATAGAATAAATAATAATTTGAAAAAGATTTGAACTGGAATGCATCAACACTGAGCAGAGGATTTACCCCAATATTTGTCAAACTCTACATGTTAATCATTTTTTTTGATGTACAGCCAGTGCTTACTCGTAGAGTTTCACTGAAATCTGTCCAGTGGGTAATTAGATACTTTGTTTACAGACAGACAATATTAACGCTAACATTTAATGGTATAGTTTCAAACAAAGATGTTGTGCAATGTGCACAGCTACACCATGTGTGTAGAGCAATACTGGCACAACTGACCATGAGTTTTAGTTATACAAGGGCAAAACCATTTTCATCTCTCGCTTTAGGCAGCAGGCAATAAATAACATTCCAGAGGATGCTGAGGGATGTTTACTAAGGATCAGAAGACAAGGGTCAATCAATATTAAAAGACAGTTTCCTTTAGTTTTGACCTCCAAAACACAAATTACATAGAATTGAGAATCTCAGACTTAAAAAAATAAACACCTCCTTTCACAAATAACACGGCTACTTTACTACTGAATACATAACTGGGAAACTCATGTCAATAACTGGATTTATTAAACTAGAATTGAGATGAGAATAAATAATTTTACCCTTTCTGTGCGGTCGTATTCCATTCATCTGGAGCTGTTTGGGAGCCATCAGCATGTAAAAACATAATCTATTCAGCCAAACCGTATTAGCAAACTATCCTGAAAAGCGGTCAAACCGTTTTGCTGTCAATCGTTCAATTTGCTGCGTGAGTGAGCGAGTCGGGCTCGGAGTTTGTACAAGGCAGGCAGCCAGCTACAAGGGCTAGCATAGATTTAACATGGATTTAACAATGTTTCACCTCATAAGCCTTTTTTTAGGCTAATCTCCCCTCTGAGGATGTACATCCAGGCCCATATTCCTGTCAATATGAAAACAGTGTTACAGGAAGGTTAGTGGGCCACTCATATTTGTGGGTAGCTCTTTGCTGTAGAGAAAATAAAAACAGTTTGGCGGTTTCACTTTACTACATAAAAATACAAATGCAACTAAATATGTTCTGCATTTTCACTTCCGTTCCATTTTGGTTAACAGCATAACTTGCCATTTGCAAATCTGACTTCATCACAAAACGAGATCTGAGAAAGAATGTACAGACTTGTTACGTGCAGTAATTTACAAGATAAGCAGCAGTTTGCTCTGTGAGTCTAATGAAACAATTTAGCTGATGGAGAGAGACCCCCATGCTGAGTCGGATCTCAGCGGAGGGCCCCATTGTATAGCTCTTTATCACCCTTTAAGAAGCTTTTATTGTGATTCCTTCATTAACAAGCATTTATCTGTTTGCTCACGTGACCTGGTAACAATGCCCTTACAAGTTTGAAATAAGTTGTAAACAAGTAAACTATTTAATTCTTTGCTAAAAGACAGTGACACACAACCTGGTGCAAATCTACTTTTTTAATAATCGTAGGTAAATTAAAGTTTTAATTCAAACATATTGTGCATAATTGCTTGTTTTCTTTTTTAAAAAGGTGGACACATCAACCTGTCCTTTTTTGTTTTTCAAAGTTTGCAACGCCTAATTACTGTTTTGCTCACATCTCCTAAGAAGTACCTGAAAAAACTTGACCAAAACCATAATTAGTGTTTTCATACCGTCAGACATCCCATGAGACTTTGCTCGAAAGGTCGCTGGAAGGCCCGGGGATCTCCACACCAGTCCAGCAGCTCCGTGGCAGCTGAGTGGAAGTTGGCCGGGTTCTGTAAGTGCTGTGCAAACAGACAGAAAGGAGTCCGCCTTCAGAAACAATTGGGATAAGTGTTATTTTTTCTCTCACTTCTAGTACAAATTGGAAAAACGCTGAAACCAAATCGCTTTCCAGCCTTGTGCTCTCCTTCCAAACTGCCTTGATTTAATGCCTTGTGTTTCTGCACAACCCTGTGAGGACCTAGACTCTTTCCGATGTACGCCCACTCAGGGCTGTGCTGCATTGTGGGAAGAAGATCACACCCAAATCAACAATGATGCCAGTGTTTCTGGTTAATCTCTTTTGGCAACACCCATCCCTCGCTTCTATGACCCAACACAGCTAACCAAATCGTCCCCTCCAAATCTTCTCTCTCGCTCCTCATTCACAGCGTAACAGAGCCTCAGCACCAGAGGTCCGCTGACTGACTTGGCTGCGCACAAAGAAAACAACCCTGGTACTGGCAGCTATGTGTGCAGACTCAGTACAAGCCGTTGGTGTGTTGTCTAATCTCTTTCAGTCCCTGTCTGTCTCTCTCGCTTGTTCACTGAGGCCTGAAACAGTCGAGTCTTTTCTTCCCAGTGTTTGAGGGCTACCAAGGCTGGCAGGACACAATAAGCGGTTTTTAAAGTGGGCTTCCTTTCTTCACTTCTCAGGAGGTTAATAGCTCTGAGATGGCGCAGAGCTGCGGCTTGCTCACTCGGTGAGATTGAGCCCACTTGAAAGCATTTATTCTTCCTATCTACAGCTGAGGCATCTTACGTTTTGTTTTCCTGCAGATGGTGTAAAACTATTGTCTTTAAGGAGGCAGCAGAGGTGAGCAGTTTTTTTTTGAATGAGTGGCTTTTTTTAATTTGATGTGTGACCTCAAAAAAACGGATCTTCTTTGCAATGTCTGACATGGTTGCCACCACCCAAAATAAATCTTTTAAAGGCAATGCCATGGGTTTCAAGAGAGTCCTTGAGTGACTCATCTTTTGTGATGAGAAGATATAGAGACGCTTGCAGACGCTCAAAAACTTTAGAGTGGCAAAAAGAAAGGTAGTGAGCGTGAGAGAAAGTGAGAGATGCTCTTGTTGAGTAAGAGGAAGGAGGAGAGCCTGTTCTACATGAGTGATATGATCTGGCATTTTAGCTTCTTGATGGGGTGGGGGGCTGGGGGTGTATATTGGCCTCCAACAGCACGAGAGGAATCAGACATATCGCAGCAGGGGCTGTCTGTCCAGATCTAAACTCCCATCTCCTGCTGAAACACTCGCCATTGACTCTGCCTGACAACTCCGAGTCTGGCGTGAGAATGGTGCCTGAGTTGTTCCTGTTGTTGTGGATGGTCAAAGAGCCAGACAATTAACAAACTGGTGATTTACCTCTTTTCCGAGGCAGCCTCAGATTGGGTTGCCTAACATCAACCAGGGTGCATAAAAAAAGCTGTAGAACATTTGGCTCTATGCCAGCAGCTTTCCTCAAACCAAAACAGCATCCTTCTGACGAAGCCACAACAAGCTCGGTGCTCCACTAACAGTCTCTTTGAAGTCTGCTTTACAATGAGCTCTTCAAAATCAAAAGGAGATAAACTGAAATCAAAACATTTATTATGCTAGACTTTTTATATACACTTAAATAGGGCTTATGAATGTCACAGAAAACTATAAAATAACAAGGTTTTGTGAAATGGGTTGCATCAATCTATTTTACCAATTTGAATTAGACTGGTAGAAAAATAAGGCCTTTTTGAGATGTGAGTGAGTTGAGATGATGAGAATCTCTTCAGAAAAGAGCTTATTATGGTGGAATTTAGGTGGAAACGGTGGAAACGGAGAAGAAAAGCATCACATCCTAATCTCAAGCTGAAAGCTTCATCATTTGCTAATTTATTCAAAGGCATGGTGTCACATGCATGTTGGGAGATATAAAGGATCACGCCCACATATCATAAACAAATATGCCAACAGCCAGCCAACTAGTCAAGCAGTCTATGAGTTCTACACACTATTATTCACAAGCAGAGGCGGTAGCCCTGGGTTAAGTCTGTCTGTCTATCTGTGAAGCTGCCAGTCAGGCAAGAAATTCAGCAAAAGAGCTGGTAAAAGTTAGGAGTCAAAAAAACATGATGCCAGAGATTTCACAATAAGGAGTACAGGGGGAAAGAGTCAGTCTGTTTTGCTGCTTTGAAGTCTATTCGCATGCTCTCTGCCAGACGTGCCTCCTTCTGTGACCCTGTGCAACATGATCTGTGCAACTGCAGCTGATGTTCAGGCAAACTAATGTCCATATAAGGTGCTGAGCGGGAGGAAAGTAATGTAGGAAAGTTCTTTTATCTTAAATCCACATTTGCGCTGGAGTAACATCAAGCTCAAAATGTAGAAGTCCTACACGAAGTGCATTGTGCGCACCTGTTTGATGCACTGCAGCCTGTCGTTGGTCTGCTGGATGTGCCGGTCCATCGATGGTAACGTGTTCATCTTGATACCTCTATCGGGACTCCATTAAAAGGTTTTTTTTTCGTACTCTGTAAATGAAAAAGATAGAAGTACGCTTGTTAGAACTGTCAGGTCTGTAAAGTTCAAACAGCATTTTAGCAGCTTGACAAATGCTCAATAGAGAAGCAAGCTTGTTTATGAACAGACTCTCTGAAGAGCCTAATGTGCCTTAAGCGCTTCTTTTTGGCAAGATGGTGAGATATACTACAACAGCACCGTTAGCAGCAAACGGAAAAATAATGAAACAGCAAGAAGTTTGCTGCTTTTGATGCCTGAGGAAGCAAAATCTCACTGCAGCGAAGAAAGGACAGCTGTTGTCTCCAGTCAAAAGAAGCACATGTCAAGTTTAAGGTTATCAAAGTAGTATACAGTTACTTTGTGCCAACGCTTAAAAGGAGAAGATAAAGTTTGGCTTCATAACACCACTGTGTGTCTGTGAATATTTTGTTCACATCTCTCAGCGAGCAGCAACAACAGCAACAGTCTTGGCGTCATGCTAACAACAGATTCAGTCCAGGTTAATACATGTTGTGCTGGTTTTGCCAGCAATGCCTACTTCTCCCACATCCCTTGGTGTTTATCTCCATCGGCCTTGGTCCATCCCACATTCCTCCACACAAAAGGCCAACTGAGGAACCACAGGTGGGAGGTGGGGGCAGGGCTCTAGAAAGCTGCTCAGAGCTGATAAAGGGTCCCCCAAAAATCCCCACTGAGAGAGACAGGAGTGAAAAAACACACCAATATAACAGAAGCGCTGTGCTTTATTTGGCAAGTCTAGTGTGCTTATCATTGATTCAGTGCTATATGCACATCTATTTTTTTAACACACATACATATAAGAGCATGTAAACCCAAAAGCTTGAATTTTTTACTTTGATTAAAAGCAAAAAGGTAAAACTTCAAAGGAACACTTTGAAAATACGGCTGTATTACTAATCCGCTCAGCTTTAAGCATTACCAGAGTAGAATTACCTGGAGTGCACTTAAAGTCTTAAACATGAACAAACACACCGTGTGCACGAATAAAGAGGAATTCTCAAGTAAATGTTGTCAGCCACTTATCAGCTTATACAGAGAAGAGTTGTCTTGCTCTAAAACGGACCAAAAAAAATAAAAAAGCTGTCACATTTGCATAAAGCACGGCACGGAGCCAGACTAACTGTGCATAACAGGTTCATAACTTTGGGTGGCCTAATTTTGCTGAGCTGATGTGTTTCCTAACATCCAGCAGGTGTCTCCCTCTCCTGCTGCAAACCCACATGTCTCTTTCACACACTCCACCTGAAACAAGTGGTCCAGAAAGGGCTCCTTTAAGCCTTGACAAGTGCTACAAATCCTATTCAGCAGCCAGGCAGCTCCACACAGCGCTAACAGGGCACACTCCAGCCCACTGCTGGCCGTCTGACCTTGTGGCTATTGATTAACTGTTTCCCCTGCAACTCCCCTTCCTGCTGTCCCAACACGTTGAAGCCAACACTAAAAAACAAGAAGGAAGGTGTGGGGTGGAAATTAGCTGTTTCTTTTACATGATTTTTGCTTTCTTTCTTTTCTTTCCATTTTGTACTTTTGCACAATCCAACATACACCTCTGCGCCAATAAATATGCAAAGAGCCTGTGTGAGTAAATGCAAACACATGCCCTCGGGTTCTGTGAGGAAACACAGGTGGAAGTGGCCAAATGGAGCGTTGTAAGTCAGATAAGAAGTCAATCCACCTGACGTGCTGACTGTCTGGGCTGACAGACGCTCCAGCGGCACACCCTTGTTCTGAGGGGGGAAAAAAAGTGTTGCATAACAAATTATGCTTGAGCGGAAACAGAGGTGAACTCTTCATCCTTGCCCTTGTGTTGCTGTCAAAATGAAACAAAGCATTCTTACATTTGATCATAAGGAGAAATCTCTACCTTCACTTTTAATCAGGTTTAAAACCGGGATGAAAATGTGTTTCATGGTATTTGTACAGATTGTTTAGTCTGTCTTTTTAGGTTTACTTTGTTGTTGTATTTTTGAGCATGCAAACAACAAAGAGAGACCTGTTAAATCTTTATTGTCTTCCTAACACTCAGCCCTGCTCACCAGAGGTGCAAAGGAAAGGATTACACATCCAATTATGATGTGCACATTGCAACCTCCCCTTTTAAACAGCAGTGGGAGGATGCAGCTATGAATCAGAGAAGGGTAACAAACCACAAGTAGTACCAACATCCAAGGAGGCGTCTGTCTCCTCTCGCTGTCTTTGTTCCCCTCCCTCTCTGTTTTCTGAGCAAAACAAGCAGGGGGAAGCGGGGCAAGAAATAAGCAAGCTGAAACAAAAGCACAGTAATATGAAAGGTACTGAAGTATGGCAGAAAGAGAGCAAGAAGGGCCAGGCTAAATGAAGGAAAGAGATAGAAGAAAACAAAACTAAACTAAAGACGAGGGTTAAAAGGTTCTTTTCATTTTCAGCAATACACACTTGGTGTACGATACCTCGCAGCATGAGTGATTTCTCATTTCAGGCAAATGACTTAAGCCTGTTTGTCAGTAAAACTAAAATCTTTCCAGCGGTTTAGGAATAGATTTTTCATTGCTGATGAAAATCCCTTTGTAAGGTAGACTTTTGGTCTTTGCTACATTTAAAAAATGGACAAAAATTTTTGGAGAAAAAAAGGAGAGTATAACACCAAGTCATCACATGACATTGTCGTTTGCCATGCAAAAGATGCAAGATGTAAATGCAAAAAGCTGTTTTGATCTAACTCTGAATAAAGTAAAATTACGCCAATGGCAGGTGTCCTCCAGATATGAGTTATCAGATATCCCCAGATTAAAACAATTTTTGTAAGACTTCTTTCTATTTTCATCTCATGGCTGTTTATATCATTTTTTTCCCCTCAAGGCTTTATTTTGAGTAAACAAACTTTATTTTGAAATGAGTTCACAAGTAGCAAAGAATTCACCTTTAATTGAGTATTTAGGCTAATTCTTCTTTGCCTTAAACCTGTTAATTTAATAGTGCCTGGATCTTTTTGTATCATAACGTTTCATTTTGCTTCATATTAACTAGAAACAAGGCTCATGCAATCTTGCTAATCATTTGAAATTACTTTTTGAGCAGTTATAATAATTACTATTTTAAAAACACAAGAAGATGTTTGCACAGTAGAACTGTAAGTGCAAGCTCTTTTTTTTTCTCAGTAATGAAAATCACAATACAAGGTAGCATGGCCTTACACTTGGTTTGATTCTGCTCAGAGTTGTTTTGACAATGATATCAAATCAACCCTGTTAACAGCGACATGTCCTGCAGAAACATGTGAGCACTGGGTTTCAAGGCTAACATACCATAGCTGTTATCGTAAACTTGATTACATTTTTTGAAGTTGTGGTTTGAATGGATTTCAAAGGGCCTTGAGGAAGGAACTGTATTTGATATGTTAGAGACTTTCAGCACATAATGACAGGGCATTATTATGCCGAATAAATGGAATATTGGGTGATGTTTTAACGTCTTTAAAAGTTTGGTCTGTGCGGAACATAAACTGTACAGGATACTGCTGAACAACATGAAAAAGCAATTGCAGTGAAGTTTGGCTAGAGATCAGCCTCATTAAGAAGCGGAGAGGAACTATTATTTCTGCTTTCTGGACACAGTGAAGAATCCTTTCTCCTCATCATCTTCAGTAATATGGCAACACCCCCGCCCCCATACTGCTATCTGTGCTTTTTGCTCTCCTCTTCCCTGGCCCTCAGTCATTATAAGAGCCACCCAGCATGCGACTTCTCTTACACCACCTTCCATTTTCTCTTCTATCATTTACCTCTCCTCATCCCTCACATCTCAAACCTCCTGCCACTCTTGTTCCCCTCCTTTCTACGCTCCCCCCCTTTCCCCACTCCTTCCCGGGGCCCCGAGTGGGAGCTGCCATAACAGGAGGTGGAATGGATTCATTTGCTCTAATGTGGTTTGGGCTGCAGCGTGGCACGGCACAGAGCGACACTTTATCCCAGCGCGCAGGGGCTGCTCTCCTTCACCGTCTGCAGTTCATGTGTTTTCAAACAGGCCAATCAACACCACTCAGCTGTGCCGGCCTCAGTCTCTCCTTCTCTCCCACATTCACTGCTCTAAGTCCGTCTGCAAAAAGCCACTAGCCATCTCTATTATCTCTATTAGCCAACTCCAACGGCTAGACGTACCCTTTTTGCCCTCCTGTTCCCCAAGTTCACTTCGATCCGTCCAGCGCTACCTGATCTTCATTGTCTTCAAACCCACTTTTACCTTCCTATCTTTGTCTATATCTTTTTATTTTGTTGACTTATTTTTTAGACTCTGCTAATCCTCCCCTCCACTAATCTTTCCGGCTCTTCTTTCCCCTGCGAGCAAAACCAACTATTAGTCATACTGCTCCCTCTGGGCTTTATAAAACTCAACCCTCTGCACACCACCACAACAACCAGCCTCAATAAAAATGTGAAATGACTTATCCCAGAGGCGGGGGAGGGTTAAAAACTAACCCTAAATAGTGTTGTTTGTTTATCTTCTGTTTTAATGTGACAACCAAAGGCGCACCGGGCAGCTATGTGACACCCAACACTGCAATGCAAACAGCTGTGATGTGGGGATATATGAGTCGCTCTGTTGCATCTATAAATATGGAGCTGCAGTTGTGGAGTATTGCAGGTATGCGCCACGAGATATGCCCCCTGGGAACAGCCAATCATTTCGATGTTCAATGTGTGAGATAAAAAAAAAAAAGTAAAAGGAGAGCGTCTAAGCTGATTCTGCTCATTCAAAAGGAAAATAATAAAATAATAAATATCGTAACAAACACTTTACCAGGGCAGTTTTTACAAGTAAATTACACATAGGGAATTATGACTGCAAATTAATTAATATAGAAATGATTTTGTTTTTATTAAATATTCAACATAATCCATTGCATCATTTTGTATTTATAAAAGGTGCAGGTTCTTCCTTATACAGCACTCCATGTTGCAACATCATATTTCTTCAGTAGACTAAAAGCAAGCGAAGAAAGAGAAAGCTTCAAATAACTTTCTATGATTATTAGGATTTAACAGTTTTAGCAAGATCAGCATTATTGTTGAATGTTGAGATGAACAAATATGTTTTCCTCTTTTGCTTTTGTGCATCCTGCCCATCTAGACTTGAGTGTGAGCATCTGATAGTGAATGAGTGTCATGTGGGCAACCTGGGTACATTTTAACAATTTTAAATACAGATAAGCCGAATCTCTCTACA
>JAVKLF010000073.1:7781392-7811537 GCA_034783495.1 Millerichthys robustus | reverse complement strand
TGGTGAGGCATGTTTTTGCAATCTCACCATCAGGAAATATTGTTTCTTAGAAACACTAGCTTAAAAAATGCTGTCACACCGCCTAAATAGAAAGGCAGAATTATCAGAGGAAAAACAAATCGAGGCATTGATTAACTAGTTGTTTATTTACAAGCCTCTCTGGAGAAGAAATAAATTCCCCTGTTGAAGCTTTATTTCCCTATCACATGACACGACGGGATGCATGAGAAGAAAGGTGGGCCACACACATACACCACACACACACGCACGCACGCACGCACACACACACACACACACACACACACTTATCTAGAGGGAGAAAGCACTACTGGGTTGCTACTGTGACAGGTGGCGCTGCTCTCTCCAGGAAGAGGAACAAATCCTTCAGAGTCAAAGAGATCACTGTCAGAGATGCAGCCAGTCTTGGAGACACCGATGGCCTAGGAAACTCCACCGTCTTCTGAGACACCACAGACAGTGACTTTGGGGCTGGAGAGGACCGGGACATGACCGACACAAACATCACCAGGCCGGAGCCAGTCATGCTGGCCAAGAGCATGGGGGGAGAAAATTGGCAGACAATGTGGAGGAGATCACAAAATCTTTAAACATTACGGCCACAGAGCTAGCAAAGCTAGCATCTCAACAAGAACTTTTGGTGGGGTTGATTGAAGAAGTGGGGCTGTTAAAAATATGATAAGAGACTAAAAGACAGTTGAAGTAGAGCAAAGGCTGGATAATATTGAGCAATTTACTAGAAGAGATGATTGAAATTACTACACAACATTGTACCTATGTTCGAGTTACAGCAAACAGAGACAACCGAGGATGTTCCACAGGAAGAACTGCTCACTCTAGAGCAACAAGTGATAAACTTTCTACACAATAAAAACAGCAACATTCAAACTGAGGAAATATCTACCTGTCACACCTTGTCTAAGAGATCAGAAAAATTGAAACCACCTATTGTTATCAAATTCATCAGGAAACAAAAAACATAACTTGTCCTAAGAAAGAAATACGCTTGAAGGCACTGGTTTATATACATCAATGAACATTTAACAAAGAAAAATGGAAATAGTCCTGACTGTTGAGAAAACAGAAAAAATATTTTATCATTTTAACCAGGCAGACTTTTTATAGACAAACAACATTTAACTGACAGCTGTCATGTATGACACATAGAATCCATCATGTTGAACGCAAAGTGGAGCTACAAGGTTCACCATCAATCAACAAATTAAATCTTAGTATTTATCTTAGTATCATTTATGTATGCCTAATTTTGCAGCCTTTCAAAAATGGAAGGAAGAATAAGCATAGATAGTAATAGACTTAAGGGAATTCCTTTAAATAAACAAATAAACACAGACACACACCAATGTCTTGCATCTGGATTCATTTCCAATGGGCGTCATCACAGATGCCATTAAATGTAGCAGAAGGCGAGAATCATGCAGGAAAGAGGCTGCCATCTGAATAATTTATTCCGAGGCTCATCTTGTCTCACACCGGGGGGATTTCTGCTTTCAATTTACACTGTTTTCCTCCCCATATTCAAATCCGGGGGAGCAGATTTGTTGTGATTGGCACACAGAAGGTCAATGTTAGCGAGCTAGCATCGACGCTGTCCTCAGTGGGTTGGTATGCTGGTCTATTAGCACGTTAGGAAAGAGAGTGTGTGCATGTGTTTGTGCCAGTCTTTGTTTACACGCTCTTGACGCTGGAGAATAAGGCCCATGGTGTGCAGAGACATCAGTGTGTCTGAGCTTATTAGACTGCTTTCCAAGGACACAGGAGGATCTAGACATTACACTGCCTGAGAAAAAACTAATGTTAATCATAGCAGAAGGATGACAGGAATGCAGACACTAAGTGAGGGGTAGGGGAGGGGGACAAGAGAGCGTTTGGAGGATTGCAAAGAAGTCTGGGATGAGAGCACAGGGGAGGAGGTAAAGTGGAAGAGCACAAAAATAAACTCACAGTTCTCAATTATGTCCTCGCCGTGTGTGTCACAATGGGACTGAGAAAAGGACAGTGAACAGTTCACTGAGGCGCAGGTCAACTGTGACAGAACAAGCAGCCATTAGCCAGACAGAGCATCCGACAAGCAGGGGGGGAAATGTTCTCTCTGAAAGTGACAAACTGTATTTCTAAATTGTCTGTTTAAAATCTTTAGTATTCAATGCAGCTCAAGAGATCTGTTTGTGTTGTTGTGGTTTGAGTCCCTTGGGAATGTTAAAAGCCACAATATACATGACAGACTGTTGTAGAGAAGAATGTACTCCCAAAGTGAAGGAAAAAGGATTATTGCTTTGCCTGAATTGGGGTAAACTGTGCTTAACAAGCAAACTGCGCTTGTCATTTCAAGTAGTAAATTGCTTTGTGCACGCTAGCACCAATGACAGGACTTGGCCATTTCTGGCCTTGCAGGCATGATTGGCCCTGTAGTAGCTAGGCACCGTGCAGGGGTTCAACAAGGCCTCTTTAACCAGCTGAATGACAGACAACAAGATGGGCGGTAAGCCAGCCACAGACATTCAGCTCGGGCTGCTGTGATTGAGCCACATCAGCCAGACCAGAGAGGTTGCATGATGCAGGAAAAAAAATCAGATGAGTTTAAGAGTCTCCAAAAATAAGTTATCAGACTGTATTTTTCCTCTTTTTCCATGCATCCCACCATTCATGTGGCACAAGTTGTTTTTTTTTGTTATTACTGTTTGCCAGTCCTCTTGAGTTTAGTCTTCAAATGGTTATGCTTTGTTTTTGTTGGCTTGTAAACCTAAGCGTTCTCAGCACCGGTGTTGCGTCAGTGGCCCTGCACTCTCCGCCTTGTGGAAATTTCTGCGCAAACCTGAAGGGAAACTCGGCACCAGCATGACACAGCATGCAGGAATGCACCAGCGGATGTGGCTCTCTCCGTCTTTTCAGTCAGCCCTCCTCTCTGTGGGCAGGTCCATATGAACCCAGTAATTATCAAGGTTATTTTCTCCCGACGATCAAATCCCTGTTTATGGGCATGAGCGTGTGTCACCAGGCCTTGGCTGTCAACTCTACAGGATGCTGACTTTTGCAGACAGCCCTGAAGAAAATCCTTGTTTTTAGAAACAGTTGTTTTTCTTTGCTTTAAAAAAACAGGTTTGCAAATTTCAGTAGCTGTATTACTTCAACTAAGATGTCAAAAACAAAGTGAGCTCTTAACCTAGGATTTATTTTAAGGACCTACCAACTGAATGTGGACATAAGGGCAAAGAGTGTATGTTTATATTTGACTGAACTCTAAAATGGAGATTTTGTTTCGTTTTTTCTACTAGTGATTCAGTTCAATGTTTTCCCAGTTGCAGGCACCCTGGAGAATTGGCACACATTTTCTTTTGGCAAATAGCAAATAGCTACAGAGCAAGTAAAGACTGGAAAAGAGCATTGGTTAACAAGCCCTGTAAAGGGACAAACCAGTACAGCAATACTTTACCTGTTAATTAGAGACAAGCAGGAAACAAATTTGTTTTGTGAATGGGACACAAAGTCGGCTCATTCTCATGTTGGCCTGTGAGCAAACAAAACCAGGCAGCAACCTGATTTGCAAGCTCAAAAGTAAATTTGCATGTGGCAAACTGTTAGCCAGGGTCAGAAGCGCACATACACAAACACTCAAAAGTGTCTGCACCCTGCACAAAAGCTGTATCCTCTTTGTTTCATAGTGCAGGCTGGGCTTTGTTGGTGTGCGGAAATACCTCCAGAGGGAATGAAAATACCGGCAAGTCCCTGCAGCTCATTTCTGGAGAGAGAGACACGGAGAAAGAGACGGGTCCTGCAGCTGCAGGATCACTCACACACGCAAGCACACATGTAGGCCAAGTGCCCATGTAGACTCAGGGCTCTGGTTACGCACAGCGATACCCATGTTAACCTAAAGAACATAAACACTGGTGTGTAGTTACGGGACTGTCGGAGCACTAGAGGAGCAAGATGGAGCTAACGTGGCCAAAACAGAAACTAAAGTTGGAGTAATGCTGTCAAGGCTGCTACAAAACTACAGGCAACGTCACTGTAAAAACCTCATGCCACAGCTAAAATCGTCCAGGAAGAATTAAGTGACACTGCTTTTGCTATTTCTTTTCTCCTGAATGCAGGAAGAAAAGGTCAGGAAAAGTTGAGATAGCTCAGGAGCATTAAATCACACAAGCTGTCTAAAAACTGTAAGGCTGCACTACAAATCTACCCAGTTCAGGCACGCATAAGTTCACACCTTTTAGTGACTTTTAGTTCACTAAACTTCATTCAAGCTGGGGAGCCAAAAACAGCACATGCAGAGTCTCGGAAGAACCTGCAGATTTCAGTGAGTGCACCTCAACTTTCACTGTAACCACTTATCCACCATGTAGCTCAATACCAAACTAAGGACCATAGATTTGACTTTTTTTATATTCCATTACCTCACTCTACGGACATCTTGATTAGTCAAAGAAAAAACTAACATGTGTTCGTAATCAGACAACAGCACTCACAACAGACGACTGCAATCATCTGCTGTAATAGTCAGCTTGAAAGGCAAAAATTCACCAAATATGTAAGAAATGGGGACCCACGATTAAAAGCAATGCACAAAATTGGTTCATAGTCTTAGTAATGACTGTGCAGGCGCTGAAACCTAACATGCTCTTTATGGTAATCCCTTTTCTTCAGACTGTTGAATTATAGCAGCAATCATGACTACCATTATCCAAGACATAAGGTCAAGCCTTTTTAATAAACTATCATCAGTGATGCCTGCTGTTTTATTCTGCATATTCACAAACATTAAAAATTGTTAATGTAGTCTGAACAAACCAGCCAGATTCTTTATTCAGAATTTTTTTCAGACAAACTCTGATTTTATGCACAGATTTATAGCTTTGCTGTCTCACCTTGCCACCCACACACGCACTCAGTTGACCCAGGAAATTTAAAAAATGGTCTACTATTTTTATTTAAAAAGTCATGTAAAATCTGCCTCCTACATAAAGCTGACAGACATGTCTCTTTTAGAGAATTACTACAGGTTTTCTGAGATAACTCCCTGCTTTGAGTGAAAGCAGTGTGAGAGCTTAAAGACAATCTAGAGCTTTAAAGCATGCATCTACTTTAAACACATAGAAAACCTGCTAGAAGACTGTCTAAAATTTGCTTAAACCTTTAAAGGACAAAAAAAACCTGATGTTATCAGAAGTGGGTACAGTGGCTGGGCAGGTTTAACAACAAATGACTTCTTGCACTTCATTTTTCCACAGTTTGGGTTTTGGTGTTCATTAATAAAGCAGTTTTCAACCTGAACAAGACAAATCACTTCTCAAAGGCAATGATCCAACAAAGCACAAACACACCACCACTGGCTGCTGTGAAAAGTACAATCCTGAAGCAGCTTGGAGCTCAGCACCATCCTTCATCTCTGACAAAGGGACAGAACACAACCGCATATTGGTATCAATGCTGAAGAAGTATAGTTTACAAAAGGCGTGTTGCAGGTTTAAGATAATTGTAAACAAGCTGTTCCTTTTTTTTCAAGGGGTAATAAGTCTCAAATTTGAAAACAAATGCTGCTTTTAGGCATATCACATTACACTAGATTGTAAAAACAGACAATGAGGTAAGGATTACCATTTCAGATTGCAGTTCACCAGGACTGGACAATCTATTGAAAATCTACTGTTATCACAATATCAGTGTGTGCAATATTAAAAAGGACTATTTGGGCTGTTGTATTTCAAATGCCATGTGTTCACACAGCATAGATCAATAAATGTGGCCAATCAAATGGAACCTCTCTGCCCTAGATTGTGGCTGAGATGGTAAAGCACTGTTTAACTTCACTGCAGTGAAAATTGTTACTAAAATTTGCTCAGCAGTATTTTGTCATGAATGCAGCAACACACTGCACTTATGGTGTCAGCAAGTTAGTGAGTGTGGGGACCCTTGTGTGACAGAATAGACAGTATTATGGAAACCAATTCTGGTTATTTGCTGTTATTGGTTAAACAACCATGGATTCTTAACCGTGAATCACAGTTATTTTGAATTACAGTTAAAAAGGTTGTGAAACTAATTCCCATCTGCAACGATCTACAGAAAAGTACTATAAACCAAGTATTTTAAAGAAAAATATCCACAACAAAAGAAAGAAAAGCAGCACAATAAATGTTGCATTGCAACAGGCAGAAAACGGATTTCCCCAAATGTTTATTTTACAACAGAAATACTTAAAGATTTGACCAAACAACTGACTTAAATGCTGTTTTACAGAGGAGAAATTAAAGGAAAACAAACTCTGGATGTACTGACAGAGTGGAAGAGCTTTCAAGACAGCTGCTCAAGCTTCTCTCTGTGTCACTCTCGTTCACATACACACGCATGAACACATACACTTCACTGCCTTCTCCTTTTTAGCCTGTGACAGCAGGCACCCAGCGATGACATGAGAAGTGTCTCTGGCAGCCTGTAAGGCAGCACTAAACAGACAGAAATATCTGTTCTGACAGACGGACAGACTGTCACCCAGTAAGACATGCATGCAGCTGTCACAGGGCTAAATGTACCTCTTCCCAACCCTGTGGTTTGATTTCTCTATACATCTCTCTCTCGACTCTAGACGAAAATGTCCTTATTTTTGTTTCTTATCGCGTTCTATATTGCTTTTTTTTCACCCCTACATTGATGAGATTCACTTTCTTTTGTTTTGTGGTCAGAAACGACGCAAACATAAATCAAGTTCCATGCTGCCAACTACTAAACACACAGCCATTCTCAACTTGGGCTGTATGAGCCTTTACTCCAGTCATTTGCTCTTTCTTTTTTTTCACGTGAATCTGTTCTCAATCTTTGTCTGTTTAGCCTTTTTTTTTTTTTCTGTAACACCCGTTCCCAATTAAGAGGGGTCACGGAGCAGAGAGGAGAACACCCAAGCACTGGAAAGACCCAAAAATCAGAAGCAGCAATGCTGCTATGAAGTTAAAAACTTGTGCAGAGATTGATTGCGTTTATATTTGTGCTCATGTTGCATAAATCTGCATCTTGTTAACAGGTTGTCTGTGACCTTTGGCATTCATATTTCAGCACCCATGAATGTGACAACCCTGCTCAAGTTGGAATCAATGTAAAGTTACTCTTTAATGCTTTTCAGTGTCACAATTATGAAGCTGAAACAGTGAAAAATTACTCCCGCTCAGACAAGCGTACCTGTGCATCAAATCTTCATGCTGAAGAGAGTGCTACTTTAATGGCTTTGTTTCAATGGTCCCCTCTGAATGAGAGAGAAGCTGGCAGCTGCAGTTTACAAGACACATCTGCAGGTGCTGCATTTAAAATGGGGAAACTCACATCGTAACAAGTACATATACTGTTAAACATTATCATAGATAGAAGTATTTTCAGGTGGACTGTCAGTCTTTCTCTCTGTCACTTGTAAACACACACTGTCTACACAGGTGTAGAATAATTAAATGTTTCCCTCCAAGGCATCAAGACTGAAACCATGAGCACATCTGAGGAAAGTACACTGGAAATCTTTGAACTTCTGAGTCAGTTTTTTTGTTTGTTTGTTTGTTTTTGAGTGAAAACCTTGACTTTAGTGTGGAACAATACAAAATAAGGAAGATGAGGCACAATATAGAGCATGAGAAAATAAAAACATTTATTTGTCTGCTCTGCAAAAGTACATTTACAAAGCAGAGAAAGACAATCCCAAGAGTGGACTACCTTTGCTTGTGTTGGTGCTGCTGTAGGTCCTGTGGATACAGAACAGACAGTTCAGCTTTGTAGTTGAGTGGAGGTAAGCGTTAAAAATAAATAAGACTGTCCATTGCGGCTAGGATGTGATTTTTTTGAGCCATGCTTTATAAATTTTTATTACTTTTAGGGTTTTATACATTTTCAAATAATGTTGTTGTTGCTAGCCATTCCTACCTCAAGTGAACTTTTAGTCTTTTAGAATTACAGCTCAAAAACTTGACTTGTGCCATTAGTCCTTTAAAGGTCTGCAAGGTTAAAGGTTTGCATGCGATGGTAACACACAAAGCATTTTTCTTTCTGCAGGTCTGATAGATGCTAAGAGATATCTCCATCCAGCTCTGTTTTAAGCCTGTAGGTTTTTAAATAACCTCACCATGGCTGGTGCACTTGTTAAAAAGACTGTGTAATTGCCATGCAGCCACTGGCAAAGCTTCTTTTCTACAAAACTTCTTGGAAAATAGCTCATTCGGAGAAATTTTCACTCCTTTAATTTGAGAGCACTCGGAGCTGTGTCTCTGTGAGAATCAAATCAGTTTGTTACAGATGAGAGTCAAGTAGTTTGGAGGATCTTGGATCCCATTTTTACCTCATTTCATCAAAAGAAAGAGTAATCAGCTAAGATTCAGATGGCACCCAACAGATTCAGTCTTCTTTTTTGAAGTGTGTCTATTGTGATGCTCCTACACAGTGGTGCTGGGCTGCATGAAATTTCAGATCATTTAAATATGCCACAGATGGACAAGAATGTACCTAATTGAGGAAAAATGAATAAACGTTAAAAAATGTTAAGTCTCTCTGTGTTTTGCATTCAGTTCTGCCTTCCTTCGTTCATTCACAAAGAGGGTTACGTGTGACTGATGCAGGCGCCTTGACATACAATTTGTGAAATTATGCAGATGGGGACACCATGTTTCTTTTGTTTACAGCTACAAGGTTGAAATAATCACAAGCACCATTTCTCACTCCTCTCGCACTATAGCTACCCCCTTTGGGGAGTCCTGCTTCGGCATTGGAGGAACGTCCTCAGCATTATGAGAAGCCATTAATGAGTGCGTAGCATGGCATGTTGTGATGCGCGGCATATTACAGCCATTCATCAGAATCGGGAGACACTTGACAGGCGGACAGCCAACAGGTTGTGTAATCATATAACTGAGCCATGTCAGGCCTGCCACGGTTCCGTGTCCCATTCAGGCCTGTAATGTTGTTTTCCTCTGGGTAATTGACAATGCCAGACAGAGAGACCCAGTGATGGATAACATAATGGACCAACTGGCACACAAAGATGGCGGCCAACTGGGGTGATGTCATTTCAGATTATGGGAGTGTTTATAGGGCCCTATGATTTCCGCAAAGTGGAAAACGCAGATGAAAAAATGGGATTTACCAAATAAAATGGAATCCGGTATAAAATGCGAAATCTAACGGAATTTGCTCATTTGGGTGGGTTTTTAAGGTATTTTGGCCACTGCCGCTCCCTGTATGGGCATGCAGGGTGGGTTCTCCCTCTCCACACAAACAGAAAAAAAAGAAAGTCAGTTGTGGCAAAGAGGCTCGCTTAAACACCAACGTGCTCAAAGAAAAAAAAAGACAAATGTGGGTAAAATAATGTTCTGCTGAACTACAAGCATTTGTTAAAATTGTGCAAGTGAAATAACAGCCATTGAATGCTGATTTATGTGGCTATTCATTTGTTAAATTATTTTTCAGTCAATTTATAATTACACACTTTTTAGTTTAATAAATACGTTTAGAATGAAAATGTAAAGGTAAAAAAAATGGTAAAAGCAAAATTTAGAAAAATTGAAATAGAAAAAAAATTTTTTTTTTGCCCAACAAAGCTTAACCTACAAAAATCTAATGTAGCCATTTACAAACTAGCCTAAACAATCACAGCCCCGTGAGATACTCCGTCCTGGAAGAGTGGAAGACACAAGTGTGTCTCACACAACAACAAAAAAAAGCTTTGATGGTCAGATCTGAGGTAGGATGAAATAAAAATAAAGTTGCTTGAACACAGAAATGTCAAAGAAAAAAAGAGCGTCATCCTCACAGTCAAGCAGAGTGACAGAAGTGTAAATGCACCGAGCAGCTTCATCACAAGTAAACAACATCAGGAGATACAAGGACTCAAATATGATTCTGGAGAAAAGTGATCAGATAGTCTGACCAGACATTCAGCCATGGCCAGAACTAGACTTGCATTTCAAATTACTGTGTGCTACTGTTTGTCACTTGATCATTGCAGCAGTCATGGCTAAAATAAGACATTATGTCTGTAAAGTGTAATGAATGCAACAGCTGAGTTACAGCTATGTAAAGTAGGCAATAAATCTGTCAAAGAAAGCCACCACATTTATTATTCTAAAGTAAAGCAATAATTATCTCTACAGGTAGAAAGAAGTTCATGTAACTTTGTGAATTGTTGCATACCTTGGAGACTAACTGTTGCAGACAACTTTTAGCTGCAGCAAAAGGGGAAGGGAGACCCTGAGGCAGAGTTAGACAATGTTAAGAAAAGCAAGTATCCTCACACAACCTGTTCTTCTCTTTAACTGAGCCGAAAAGGAAAAGACAATGTTCTTTCTTATCCTCCCACTCTCACCGCTTCATACCTCAGGTTGTTTGTGAGAAGCCTCATGCAGCACACACAACCCAAAAAAGGCCAGCTTGTAAAAGTGAAAAATGGGCTGTTAGATAAAAACCAGAATGAATATCACTAGCAGGGATAAAAATACACCTTCCTGTCTTTTGAACATCCTCACCGTCTCCCAAGCTGGATACAAAACACCTTAGAGGATATTATTTTTGATCAGACTCACATAATATAGCTGTATCATTAACTACCGGTATGCTGTTTCTCTGTCGCATTACAACAGCTGTACGGAATGGTTCTGAAGTCACTTCAAGCAAAACGGCAGAAACAATGAGAATTTTTGTGTCAACAGTGTCAAGATTATGTACCACTATCATAAAAAATGCATCAACTTAAAGGTGGCAATATTTCTTTTGCAAATAGCAACAATTGTAAACATGTATGTAGCACTAATAGCCTTTCTAAGCAAAATAAACCAAAGGAGATTGACGGTGCACAACCTGGCTGGTTGTCTCGACAAATTTCGCTTGTTTGACCTACTGTTGGTGCTCAGTGTTTGTGTTAATTTGAGAGAAAGAAAGAAAACGCAGATATGAGTACATTAACAAAAGAAAAGATGAATACAGCACCACAATGGCAAAGGAAAAAGCAAAGAAACTTCCTTCACTTTGTTGGGTGTGCAGTCATGTGGTGTCATATTCTGAAGCTCTTTCTCTTTCAGTTCTTTCACTCTGCCAATGGTTGGTGCATGTTAAACCTGTCACTTTCTGCACTCTGAAGTCTGTACTCTTATCTTTTTTAGCTAACTCCTGCAAGTCCCAGATGTTTAAAAAGTTTCTGCTTGTGTGTCTTTGTACACATAAATTATTGTAGAGGGTAAAGGTTCTTTAATAAAGCTTCAGAATAAAGAAAGGTTTGCTTGAATGTTCGCTCTTTGATTTTGATCAAGCCCCGGTTGCTTCTTAAAACTATAGTCATTTATTTTATTTCATGAAGGCAAAGAATATATGAAGTAAAGAAAATAATAAAGCTAAAGTTCAAAGTACAGTAAGTGGTAGTTTCCACCACAACGGCCTACTTGAAAATCTCGTTTTCTTAATCTGGTAAACTAAGAGTGGTAATCTTGTGTCAAAATCTTAAAGCTAAACTTTAGTAATAAGTAATTCAAGTAACACGTGTTATTCAGATGGGTCAGATTCAGTAACCAAATAATGTCTGCCTTCTCAAATCTGGGAATACGTTTAGTAAGAAGTAGCTCCTGATTAATATCATCATGTTTCAGTAGATATTTCCAGGTATTGATACTGGCTTCTCAGTAGGTTCTGGTTGAATTGTTTCTACAGAGTTATATGGGATCCTGCATAGTTTTATATAAACAGCAGCTGCAGACTACTCAGTTCCCAGTTCTTTCCAGGCCACCAGACCAGAATGGTCCAATCAAAACCAGCCCCATTACTCCCTCACTTTGCCTTTGCATGCCAAGTTTAATCCAAATCAGGGGGAAAAAAAACAATGAAAAGAAAGCGTGCACAATTAACAAGCTCTGGAATTTTTTTTTTTAAGGGGTTTTACCTGTGTGCCTTCAGTGGTGCTGCTGCTGCTACCTCCTCCCCTGCCCCACCCCTCATTTATTTCTCACACACGATCCTCCGCTGACCTCTCCTTAAGGGGAGATCTGAGGGGAAAGAAGACAGAAAGGAAAGGCTGTAAAGTTTCTTTTAATGGAATGCCAGGGAGAACCTGGTTCAGACAGAGGACAAATGTATCACAGAAAAATACACGCCCATGTTGAAAAATGTATGGCGGAAACCATGGGGGACTCTGCTATACTGCCCCATTTACTCTACCTCCTAACCCTGCAGGAGAGCCAATGAACCCGAGAGCAACTGCACCACCAATCACACAGCCGTGTGTATATACTGCAGCAAACCTGTGTGAACAGCAACCCCAACCCCCCGCTGCACAGGAACAATGTCCTTCCTAAAGGTTATCAGCAGCCTGGTGCTTGGTCAGCCCTCATCCTGAGTCCATTACACACACACACAGAGCGGAGAGACTCACCACCTTAATACACCCCTCTTAGTCTCTTCTCGCTGCTTCACTGCTTCCTTTACCAGGCTGATACAAACCCAGCACAGGCCCAGAACACAAACCAGCACACTGTACATTCCCAAAGTTTTGTACAGATTCTGAAATGACCTGTTTAAACTCACAGCTTTTCCTTTAGAAGTCTGTCAGTTAGTTAAAATTCACTTTCAGGAACAGCAACATGTGTCTTATATATTAATTGCTTTTAATGCAGGAAACGACCACTTAAATTTATTCAATATTGTGTTACTGTAATTACAGCATAGGGTTATATGTCATTATTGTATAATTACTGCATTTAATGTAACCATAATTATTCTTGAGATCTTTGTTTTGGTTTGAGACTGAGACTAGCAACTTTTTTCTTATAAAGTTTGTAAGCATCAACAGCAACAGGAGACCCACCATTTATATACCTCTCAGATTGTCTCTTTACATACAATATCTCGTATTGTAGTAAACAAGCTCCCTTCCAACCAAGATGCAGTATATCTTCTAATCAAAATTGAACAGTAACAAAAATGCACATGAACATTTTTGTGGCCTGCATGAAACAAGTTAAATTAAATGAACTTGCCAGATGAAGCTGTTTTCAAAATTGTAGAAATCTGCTTTAGGTCAGGATAGAAATCTTTAAAAATTGGGCTGGAAAATGCCAAACACTGTTACTGAAACTGTTTTTTTTTTTTAATGAGGCTACATAGGGCCCTATGATTGCTACAATGTGTAAAACGTGGACAGAACCGCCGAATTTACAAAACAAAATAGAATCCAGTACAAAACACTGAAAAATGACAATGGAAATAGCCGAATTTAGGAAAAAAATTCAACAGAAGTTGGAAAAATTTAAAATCGTGGGACCATAGGGCCCTAGCTATAATTGTACCTGATCTACAGATATTTAAAAGGCAACGCAGTCAGGGCTTAGAAAAGTGGGGAAGTATTAGGAAAATGGAGCTCCTTTTATATGACACAACACCTGCTTGCTCATTTAATCCATGAGAAGAATGGACACACTGAAGAACATAATGAGGGAAGAGGGGGTTGACTTTGGACAGAGGCCAAAATGAAGAC
The DNA here is from genome assembly GCA_034783495.1 of Millerichthys robustus. NCBI lineage: Eukaryota > Metazoa > Chordata > Actinopteri > Cyprinodontiformes > Rivulidae > Millerichthys > Millerichthys robustus. The sequence continues at coordinate 7,798,015 of JAVKLF010000073.1, read as the reverse complement.
GACAAGGGGGGGCGGGGACCCATAAATACGCAGAGAGGCGAGCAGGTGTTGCACACAAATGTGATTTACAAGATCTATGTCCCATACAGTGCCGACAGGTAAGCCTATTAGGCTGATATTACCCAGCTATAACACACACCGATGAACACTTTTAAAAGCATTTGTGTATTCAGTGTGTGATGGTGATCTGCTTAAAAGAGCCCAAATCATATTGGAAAGACAGCCATACATTAGGTTCTTCATTGTGATGGTTCTGTAAGACGACATTAAGCCTCATATTTTAAAAAAAAACAGAGGACTAAAACCTCTGGCAGCAGTGCAGTTTTGAGGAGACTGCCGGGGAGCAATCACACTGGAATGCAAACATTTATGAGAAACTAAATGCACTAGAACATCGAGATCTGCAATCGAATTTCACTTGTAATACCGCATGAGAGACATCAGACTAGAGGAAAATTGCTACCACTTGAGCAGCGCACTACAGATGGTGTTGAGAGCAACACGGCACAAAGCAATGTGTTCCTTAATAATGTGGTGAATATTGCAGTGAAAGGCTGAGAGCTTCATAGTGACTTTTGCACACTCCGGTCCCTCACCCCCCACACAATCCTCCTCCCTCGGCCCGCCCCTTCCTGTCAGGAGAGCAAACTCTTTCATCCTGGATATATGAGGCTGCAGTAAAAAAAAAAAATCCTCAAAGAGACTAATCATGTTAAACAAGGTTTGTGTCTATATCCATGACTGTGTGCAGGATGTCAGTGGTTGTAGATGATTGTGTAAGGCTAAAATTTCCTGTCACCTTTAAAACTCTTCAGTAAAGTACCTTCACAAGCCAAGAGTCTCCTCTTTTACAGTAATCATTTGTATCACTCTCTTAACACTTCAATCCTGGTAATCTCATCTGATGACTGATTGAGACAAACCAATTTTCTGCCCAAAAGACTTTTAAAGTGATGGAGCTTGAGTTTGTCTACTAAAAGCCATCAATGCCACAATGTTTACTTTGGCTTCCTGGTAGTGGAATTGTAGTCTCAAGTGGCTACTCATTGACAGACTCAATAATGCGCGTACATGTAGACGTATACAGTGTGCACATACACCTTATCATGCAAAGCTGAGGAAGCGGAGGGGCAATAAAGCCAACCTCATCTCCTTAAAACAGGCAAGGCTGTCCCTGGGTGTCTTAACACAACTCATCAATTGTTAAACCGAAGAGAGTGGCCATGCAGTAAAAATCAATGCCCCCAGCACAGCAAACAGCATTCAACAATACCAAGTGGAAGAGGAAAGAGCGAGAATTTGTAACACACACACACAGAGAGAGAGAGCTAAGAAACAAATAGAAGAAAGGAGGAACAAAGTCCACATTAAGCCCCCCCAAAAATAACAAAAAAGCAGAAGGTAAATGCACTGCATGTAATTGATTACTTTTATGCAAATAAAAGAAGTTTGAAAACGAGCAAATGCAGTTTTTAGCAGCAGCAGAGTCTCTGAAATCGATTGGAGCTGAGAGAAGCAACTTTCCTTATGCAAAGATGAAACACATTTCTATGAGCTGTCAGATACTTATCAAGGGGAAATTAGCAAAGGAATACTATTTTCCCAAAACAAAAAACAGGTTAAGTGTTTTTCTTTGTCAGTGCTCCTTCCCTTTCACTCGCTGCTGCTCATAATAAAAAAAAATCCTCTTGTTGAAATGCCAGTGAAGAGGTCAGAGATGTGTATGTTTTCAAAGTCATTTATATATGTAATAAATGTTAACATGCATTGAGAGTGGACGGGAGCTGATTGCTGTTTGAAACATACTGAATAAGGTTTCTGTTTGGCTCCTGGGACTGACCCGAAAGCAGGCCCGGCACCCGCACGTATGCACTGACGCAAGCCAGTCCTCGATCTGCGAGCCTGATCTCATCAAAACAATATTTGAGTTTTTGGCCAGCAGTTTCTGTTCCTGGTTGAAAAGAGAGGGGGAGGAGGGGGGACAGACAAAGAACAAAGCACAAAGAGATGTCGAAGCAGGCAGCAGCCCACACAAGACAGCCTCGTTGGAGAGAGAAGAGGGCAGCTCGGCGTCAACATCAACACCGGCTCTGCAGTCATCGCTCAGCAGGTAATTATGATAACAACGCGTTCCCTAGGCAGCCTCTCTCTGATTTAGTTTCTAAGCACTTACCCTTCCTAAAATCTCCCCTCGATAACATCTGATATGATTACAAAGTCAAGATCCTTTTCAAGGAGCGCCCACTTACATCCCTCTAATTCGGTGTAGACTAACCTTCCCTCTTGTGACTTAGTCTGTGATGCTTCGCATCTTGTTTTGTATGCTTAGTTAAGATGGTGTATCTTTTAGATTGTCATATCGTTTTGGAAAATACATGACATCAACGAACCTTACCTACAAACACCATCTGTTGCTGAGCACTCCACTGTCTGCTATTACCTACAATTGTAAACACAGCCTCACCACAAGGGGAAATGCATCATTTCATTGTGTCTTTTAACATCCAGTTTTAACAGTGGGAGTTTGGCTCTGAATGAAGTCAGCAGCGTTGACCCTGTGATTACCTCTGCTGTGCGGCATTTTCCACTCCTGTCATCACAAGCGACCCTTAAACGGCCAAAGCTGCTCTGTAACAGGGCTAGGCTGTTGACATACTGAAGACATTTAAGATAATCCCAGAGATGTCTCTGTGTTTTCCAAGATTACATCTTCAAAGGGGAAATGCACCCGGCAGCCTACACTTAAAAGGCAGAGAGATGTGGTGGGCTCTTGTTCTGAAGGGGGAGGGGGAAGGGGGATGGAATAGCTCAAGAATGCAATCATGGTTTTTGGATTGGAATAAGGCCTGTCCTGGCTAGTTAAGCTGGTAGGAGGGTGAGAGGATAAGAGGGTGGAGATGGTGGGAGAGGAAGAATCCAACCTGGGAGAGAAAACACACCTGCTGAATAGGACAAAGGTAAGAGGAGTCTCACCTGTGTGACCTGACAGAGGATATAAATCACAAAGCCTATCTGTGATCAGAGCCTGCCTTTTACGATGCTTGGTGTGCAAAATTGATGTTGAACACTGAACCAACACGGTTTGCCTCAATGTTTTGGGGGTTTTTTGTTAAAGGGATAATCTGCTCATTTTTGAAGTAATGTTTTACCAAATAGTTACCAGGACTTCTCATTTTAGACATGAAATCAGTCACAGAGCAAAATATGAAGAAAAGGGCAGTGTTCCTCACCCAGGTTAGGTTCCAGTCAGACCCACATCAGAAACAGATAAATATGGTTAGAATGAAAATGTAGAATTAAAACAGCGAAAACGTGAGTTAAAAAACGAAATTTGGGGGGAAAAAAATAAAATAGATTTCAAAGGTCCCTACACATAAATACAATACACATTTTAAATTTTTTTGCTTTAACTTTAAGCAAGTTTTAAAGATTATGAACAGTAGGTTAAATTCTGCAGCAAAGGTTTAATGACAGTCACCAATTAAATATTATATTTATAATTCACAACTTATTACTGCAAAACCATCATCACAAGCCTATTATTTCTAAATATGCACGTAGGGATTTTTAATGCTTTGTTTATTTCAGTGTATTTGAGTACACTGAAATGATACTTATGAGTTATGTTTGTTATTTGATCACAATTCTTTTTCTGATCAAACCACCTCACATAAATAACTTTATTGATGGGGAAAAAGCATCATGTCAAAATTAAAAACATATTGCGTCATCATTTCAGGAGAATTCACATCATCGTTGCCCTAAAGTGGTTTTTTGGATCCATATGGTGACAAAACCTAATTTTGCAAGAACATTTTAAGACGGGAGATTTGTCCTCTGCATACAACCCATTCTGACAGTGCAGGACTTGGTTTGCTGTAACTCCAGTGAACATGACTTCACTTCTGTGTAGCCTGGAGGCAGTTTTCTCCCACACTGTGTTTTACATACTGCATCGTCACAAGGCATTCCTAAATACTGTGTGACACCTGCGGTGAGCTCTGAGGTGCTGCATCTTAGCAGAGGACCATCGCAGGAGATGCTAAATGAAATGTGTCATACCCAGAGTATTAGATTAAAAGAGGGGGGAAAAGCACAAGGAAAATATTGTGACTCACATCAGAACAAATGTCAGCAGTGACGTCCACTGTGGCTGTGAGCGTCTCTTAATGACTCATGAAAGTGCTTGCCAAAGTGGCTCTGACGGACATTAAAATCACTCCTTTCCAGTTGCTGATCGGCGCGGTCACAGTGCTGCTAATTATAGTCAATGAGTATTTTGACACAGTCCACAAGTTGGAACTGCGCGGATCACAGACGTAATAATAGCAATTCCTGCTACAGAGAATGGCAGGCAGAAACCGAGTGACATCATTAGTGAGTCAAAAACCAGAGCCCAGAAGAGGATTAAAAAGCACAGATTGAGGCCTGTCTATTATCAGCTGTACATACTGTACATCACAAGGAGGCACAAACACCCAGACAAAGAGGCGCAAGTCACATAACCACCAGAAGGTTATTTGTGAACTGCAGAAGAAAAAGAGAAGAAGGAAAACAAATTTGTCATCAGCAGGAGGCAGTGAGTGAGCAGACAAGTCTGTTGAATCATAAATGACTCTCACAGACAAGAACTTATTTTAGAATGAGCACCAGTAAACAGGAATCCAAACGGAGGCAGAATGGTTTCTTCTCGTTGAGCTCTGCATTGGGCTCCTCCTCATCCCTACAGCATCACTGGCCACAGTTGAAAAATTAATGCAGCAAACTGACAACACTTAGGGCCTCCTTCCCTCTCACTCTGCCTCCCTCCTCCCCATGAACCAAATAGGATCAATTACCAAAGCAGGGCTCCACTCAGCAGTGCTAAAGAAACAAGAGGCACTCTCCTTCACAGCTGTGTGTAAGTGTCTGTATGTGTGTGTGTGTGTGTTTGTGAGACAAAGAGAGAGGTTCGCACAAGCTTATGATGAGCAGAAAGAGGAGAAGGAGGTGGTAATAGTCTGTTTGCTTCTCTCTAATGACAGCAGCAGAGTGGATTAGCGAGCTTCCTCACCCATCAGCATCACTCCGCCCAGCAAGTGACAGAGCATGTAAATAACCAGTTATGGCCACCAGCAGGAGAAAAAGGAGAAGACTGTGAAAGCGAGGGGAGTAAAAAGTGAGAGAAACCAAAAAGTGTGAATGTGCAAACGTTTTGGACGTGCACCTTCATTTGTATGCGGGTGGAGATTTCAAGGAGTTCCATTTCTCCAACATCAGCCAAGTTATTCAAATGCAGCGCATCTGACTGGAGAGGATAACGTAAAGAAAGGCATCAGCAGAAATGGCAGCAGGCAGTAATCCCCTGGCCTGGGCCACTTGTGTTTGCCGCGCAGGCAGGCAGCACCCATACAGGCCTTATCAGTGACAGCCATAGGGCTATTCTAATAACCCTGCTGTTGCTCAGCGGCGCAACGACAGAGTGTGTTCAGACAGAAAGACAGGTTTCACTTCCTACTTAAACACAAGCAGGTTTAAGCCCATCACCCTGCATGTGCACAAGCAAGGTGCATTCACTCGTGTTCCCCACCTTTTAACACGTTACGCTTTGACAGCTTCATGCATGCTGTCCTTTTCATCTAAATGCTCTACAGCGCTGACCAGCCCACCTATTAACCCCATGTATGTTTTGCTTTAGTGACGGCATCATCCAACCTCAGACACTGCAGTTGAAGCCCCAGAAGGAATGTATCTGTCTCCAGCATCATTATCGCCATGCAAAAAGGTCAAGCACAAAGCTTCCAGCCGCTTCTTTGTGATTTATGCCTTTGCGCTATAAACTGTGTTCACATTAATCTCCCGTCTGTAAATCTAATCACACTGCTTCACTATCGCAGCGCCTGGAGCTCTCAGGACAGAAGCCGTGGCCAGTGGGAAGCAGCTTATGTCAATACACCAATGTTGACATAAGACGGGTAGCATGCAGAACCTCACCGTTTTAATGAGACACACCTATTAGATATAATGCTGATAAGAATCCATATCATATCATTGTTTCTTTCATTTACTGTCAGTTTTCATTGCTCTCATAGCATCCCTCCATCTTGAGAGTCAGTTCAAATCTCTAGGATTGGTTTTTGCCACTCATCTTTAGAGACTGAAGTCGTTAGGGAAAAGAACAAAAGAAAAAAAAACAGTGCTGCAGGGCTCCATTTGTAGTCAATAAATAACTCCAGTATTGACACCAGTAAATGAGGGTGTCACTCAGATGTTGCAAAAATGGAGCAGCGTTCAACAGAAGTGCTTCGAGGCATCCTCTGCATCTATGCAAGGGAGTAATCATTACCTTGGCTTAAGAAAGCCTCCACAGCCACTTGAAGCCCTGTTAAAGCATCCACTCTTGCCTTGCCTTGAAGCATTCTGAGTAGAGTGGCCTGACGCCCAGCTCTGTGACTGCCACATGCAGCAAAAAAAAAAAAAACTCCATCAGGTCAGGAAGTGTGGTACCACTCACAGAGAAAATTCCCTCCGCAAAGCCTGACGAGAACTTTGGTGGTGACACAGCAAGGCCCTGCAGGCCTGTAAGCTCGTCTCAATGTGGCTCGAATCACACTCAGCTCTGGAGAACACCTAATGCTGTACTGACACGCACTAGTACACGGGTTGGCAGCTTCGCGTAGTACTACAACACCATGAGCACATGTCATTTATCTACCATAAGCACAGACTGGGTTATTCTAGCCTATAAAATCAAACATTATCTCAAGTTAAAACAGAACAGCAATGTCTCAACATAAAGCCAGCTGAATCAGAAACTGCAGTCAAGATGTACTGTTTAAACATAATCATAAACACTTTCAATTCCTGATTTATTTTTATGTCATTAATATTACATAAACCTGTAATATTATCATAAAGAAGTTAGGAATGTTTTAGAAATCTGGAAACAATTTGATGAGACATAAGCCAGAACTATTTGATACTATTGTTGGGGAAAAAAAGGAAAAGAAATCAATGTACTTTAAAATCCACAACAAGCAATTCCCAGTTGGACAGTTTTCAGAAATCAATGCAAAGCCCTAATTCCTTCGACAGATATGATCAAATCAAGATTTTGAGATGGTGACTGATATTTTATGTGCCACCAAAATGCAAGGAGAAGGCTTTAAATAATTGATGGTGCTGGAGCGGGGAGATAACCGCTCTTCTCCTGTTATCAATCATTAATGGAGTTTCCATCAAAAAACACTTCAGCCCCTCAAGTATCAAGTCTCTCTCAAAGGTGGAGGACCCACATTCAAAACATCCCAATTAATCAAAGGGCACACAATGTGCTTGCCATTACTTTCATTTTGAGCAAATTAGGGTAATAACAGGACAAATTGCAAAACTGTTCACGGGGCAAGTGTAAAAGTAGGCATTTTAGCGGAGTTCTTTCTGCGAGTGATGAGGGTTAATTTAGAAAAATTTAGAATTTTGAAATCCCAGACAGGAAATGGCTTGCCAGCTTGCGTTTTGACACACTTTCCCCACGATCTGTGTGTGTGCATAGGTCTATCTAGGCCTATCCGGTCAAAGTCATACAGGACATGATGAGCATCAGCCTTATCCATGAACAACCCTAACACGTTAATACAGCCCTGTGTGAGAATGTAAAGATACAAACACAAACAACAGACTTCATTGCATGAGACTGACTTTAAAAGAACCAGCCAAGATCCTCCTCTTTCCTAGAAAAGGTGATATTGCATGATCTGAACAATCTTGCTCGGATGTCACATTGCTCACATTAAACTATGAGCACTGCTGCTACAGCTGCAGCAGTAATGATAGAGTATCCCTAATTACTCATCAAGATGGTTTTGACAGTGTTCTGTGTGCCAGTATCAGTGTCATGGCGCAGCGCCAGCAGCGGCTCGGTTCTATTTGATTTGTAGTTGCAGCTGAGTAGCGGGTGGTACACCATAAAGCTGGGAAGTCACACACATTCCCCGGTTTTTCCTCATATCCATTTACCATCCTTCATTTTTCTTTTTTCCAACAACCCTCAACAGACTCACACACACACGTCACACACACACTTGCACGGTCCTTTCTTGTCCTGTCCACTCCTTTCCGAAGCTGCTGCATTACTGATACACAGAGTAATCACTGAAAAGCATTTTAGGTTGAAAGATCCAGGGGAGGGAAATGAAAATGCATTTAACACACAAGTCTGCTTTAACTGAAATTTTGCAAGAGACATAATAACTTAAATGATTAGGTGTTTAAAAGCTGAGATGACTGAAAGAATATATATCAACATAACCAAGATAATGACGTACTTATTAAGCAGCAAAACTACAATCTGCGTAGATACTGCAGTCATATTGTAGCATCTGTGAGAATGAACTGTGATAATGACAGTGTACAGAAGTATGTCTTTTAAATGATAATGATGTTAAACTGATAACAAAAAAGTTTCAGCATCTAATGACACTAAAGAACAAACAATGAACAAATAAACTGACCAGATAAACTGTTTTTCTGTGCTAATGAATGTATTTTAAATACCTAAACAAGTGATCACAATTCATTAATATACAGCCAGTGTTTAAGCAACAAGAAACAAGCTAGTCGTGTCATTGACAAATTGCAGGTTTTTACAAATTTACCTAGTTTTGTTTTTTTTTTTTTTTGTTATTTTGAAATGAGTTACTTGTACTCTTGCATATATAACAGTGCTATAACAGACTTTGTTGCGTGGAATTTGCACATTATATCCATGCACACATGCGTTTTCTCTGAATACCATAGTTCCCTCCAACAGTCCAAAAGAATGTATAATAGCTTAATTTGCTTACTTTAAACTGTCGCTAGGTGTGAGTATTCATGTTTGTGTTCACCTGTCTTTATGAGGCCCTGTAATGGACTGGCCACCTGTCCAGGGTGTACTACGCCTCTCTCTCAATGACTGCTGGAGATGAGCACCAACTCCCCAAGCCGGTGATTAGGACTACAATGGGAAATGTGTAGGTTGTTTTTTAAAGCATGTTTTTTGTTCACATTCCCAGCATATCCACATTTATTTTCAATTTTATTTGAAAGAAGAAGCCTTTCAATTCAATCCATGGAGCACATCATGGGCTTGGGCTCCTGCCAATAAAGTGCCACAGGTCAATTATCTTTCAAAAGATAACAGTCAATGTCTGCTGTTCTTCTTATCTTGGCACGATTTCCATCACAGAGATTCAAGTGAGCAGGATGTGAGGACATTTATTTGTAAAGGGAACAGGTGTAATAAGAGGGACTAATCTACCCGTCACACGCGTTCGGCTTTTGCTTTGTGATTCTGCTGACTCGCGTAAGATGAGCTGAATCAAAGCAGCTACAGATTCAGGGACTCTGGAGCTTTGGCAGGCTGAGTTCTTCCATGGACTCCGAGTAAATCAAATGGGTTGGCTGCTTCATTTGTAAAAGTCCATAAAAGCCTGGGGTTTTGTAGATCTCTCAATTGCTTCCAATGCATTGCATTTTTTCCACCAATTCAAAAACCTTTTGGACCTTGACAGCTGTGCTATATAAGTATATAAGAATTAAAAACACAAAACATCTGTAGGTGTAGCACAACCCAACAACTAAATGCGACGCTGGCAAGATGGATACTCTGCTAATTATTTGAAAGGTCAAAAAGCTACTTCCTCACCAACAGAAAGTAAATGTCAAACTGATAAGACAACAAAAACAGTGCAGTTCCATCAGACTGTCAAACTTGTGGTTCTTCATTCTGAATAAATTCCTGTCCATTATTCTTCCAATTGAATTTTATAACCCAATAAAATCTATCAGCGGGAAATTTGTTGCTGGTTGTTAAAAACAACAGCAGTGATTTGTAATGAGTAAACTATAACCTGTGAAATTGTTCATATGCTTTGCTGACACGATTTCCTTGATGTTTTTAATTTTCCCATGAACGCCTCAAGTTAGAATGTCAGTCTTGTTACTTGGCCTCAAGTCACCTGTTTAGAGGAAATATCTACAGCCAATAAATGTCAAAACAGAAAGAGGGAGCCATTGCCTCTTAAGGAAGTATTTAAAATATCAAACTTGGCAGACAATGCATGTGTCAATCAATTGTTACACACTCTTTAGGAGACTTGAACAGCCAAAGTTAACCGTCTTCTATTCACTCTGTCATTGGATTTGTCAATTAAAACACTGTCCCAGGCCCAAATCTAGTTTTACTGTCTACTTTGTTTTTCTTTTTACTGTCAGATTGTCACTACAGCTCATGGACAGCCAGATTAAACCAAGATTTTCCCTTTCCTTTTCTGCAACTCAGAATCTAAGGAGGAGTTTTATGAGCAAAACGTGACAGGGTCAGCCCAGTTTGTGACACACAGTCCAAAGGGCAAACACTCCACACAAAGACAGCAAACGTCTCAGTACTGTGGTGAGTGTGTGCAGCTGCGAGCAATGTGAATTTTAATGAGAACACCAGAGAAACGTGGCTACATTAGGAGGATAAAGGACACAGATAGAGGTTTCGGATTGTCTCCTGCTGTCTGGACTGATGGCTGCTACTTCTCGTGACCCCAATGCTTAAAGCCACAGATCAGATCAGGGACACTGTGTGACAGATGTCTGCCTTGGTGCTCTGTTCCAGGCATGAGTGCTGCTGGCAAACAAACCAAAGAAGAACAAGGAAACGGGGGTGAAAAAATTAAAAAAGAGAAAGAAAGAGAGAGAGAGCGAGAAGTGTGCAGGAAGAAGAGGATAGATAGCATGAAAAAAATACAAATGGCAAAGAAAAACAGAGCCATGAGAAAGAGAGGAGGACAAGAAGAGAGGGTAAAAAGAGTTCTGACATCACATCCTGCAGACTTTATCGCTGGAACAAGATCTACTCTTGTCATGTTTCTGTCAGTCAGCAACGAGTTAGGTCAGAAAGTGACACAACAAGTTTAGACATATTTCAAGCAGTTTCTGTCACTCTGACAGATTTGGAGGAAGAACTTCACATGCACTAAATCACAACCAGAACCCCCAGAAATTACAAAAATAAATACATTTCTTTACAAGTCAAACAAAAGAAAAAAAGAGGATGAATACATTTTACTTTAACTATGTTTCAATTTGGTACCAGTCATGTAGCTGATTGTGTTACAATAGCATACCGTTACCCTATTTGGCCTGTTAATTATTATTTTAAATTGCTTTTTAAATGTCTGTTCTTGATCTCGGATTTTATCAAACACATTTCCCTAAAAAATAGGACTTACAGTTCAGTGCAACTTATGTTTGTTTTTTCTTCTTTATTATGCATTTTTTGGATTTGTGCGACTTATACTCTAGAGTGACTTATAGTCTGAAATATAAGTATTCGGCAAACTCCACCCACACAGCCAAGAAACTCCCCCTATTTACAGCAGAGACCCCTGATTGGTAATGTTTGGTCTTTTCTAAACTGCATTACTGAGTAAAAATGTAAGTTTTTTTCCCCAATCAGCATTGAAAACCTTCCATTGCCAGCATGTCTTAGAAATGTAACTTGGATGACTTTCTTTTCCACATTTAAACCAAGAAGACTAAAATGACTTGTTGTAAATTGGCAGTGTCTAAGTAAACTGAATTCAATTGAGATTTCACTTTACAAAACTTGAATGTTTGACCTCCACAGAACTATTATCTTGCTTTACTTCCACTCTAAGGAGCAAAGCACAAAAAAGGATGATCAGAACAGAGTAAGCTAATTATAGCATCACAGCAGGATGGCCAGAAACAAAACTGGATTATTATCATCGTCAAGAAGGCACAAAAGAAACCTGCTGCCTCCCTTCTTCTTCCACCACAATTCAATAGAGAGGCTTTTAGCTTTCGTAATGATTTCAAAAGTGACAAGTCAAACTGATATACGGTGAAAGGCTGAAAGAAACCGGCAGGAACTCTATTTCTGATCACGTGATGAGATCTCTTAGCCCTTTCCTCTGCCCCCTCCTCTTTCTACATCACTCCCACCCCACAGCTCCAGAGGACAGGGAAGAATGAGGCTGGTTAAAAAGAGGCCGGCAACAAGCCTATTCAGTTACATTTACCCACACACACACAAACACACACACACACACACACACACACAGACAGGCAGACACCTAACTCAACACGAGCCCCATCAAATGAGAAGGAAAACCTGTTTTGTGGAAGTTACTTAAAGTGACAGCCTGCCATATTAGAATCTGGAGATGGAAACTTTGCAGCACAGTTTAAAAGGAGATATCTTTGTGCAGTTTTAACACCATTGCCCATAGTTTATCAGCTTTAATGAGCCATAAATGTGAGGTGAAATTTTCAGCTTTGCAGAAGCAGCTGACAACTTTTCAGCTGGCTTTGCTCTTTCAACATGCCATGAAGCATAATTAACACATGTATTAATTTGCAAAAGGAGAAAAAAAAATGAAACACAAAAATATTATCTACTCGTTGTAACACATTTGTTTCCTGATATCTTTTTAAATAAAAGTCCTTTCTGAATTTTTTTTTCCCATTTCACGAGTGACAGGATCTACATTTGTCTTTCGTTTGTATCACGCTAAAACACAAAGAAAATGTACGTTCAAGTACTATCAACCCCTCCAGGTGTGAGACTGCATGTCTGCTGCAGTCACCTTTTTCTCCTTCGTTTCCCTTCCTCCTCTGAAAGGTGGTGGGGGGGGACACCTTCTGCTGCTCTAAGCTTTGAAAACAAAGCTACCCCTTGAAACCATCTGAAATGGCAGCAGAAGGATGTGTGCGGGGACTTCAAGGAGCAGCTCCCCTAAGGCTACACATATTCAGTTACACCCCCACCACCACCACCACCACACACATTCTGGCTCTAAAAACAAAGGAATTCCAAAGAAAATCAGCCCAAGAGACTGCTGCTGCTCCTACCCCACCTCCATGTCCATCTCTGTTACACACACACACAGCTGCACACGAGTCTCAGAACAACACACAAACACACAGCACGGCAAAGCTGATTTCATGCAAACATGAAATGACGCAAAAGTTAAACAATCCTGTTGATACTGTATCTGGGCGGCATGATAAAAAAAAGTTTGGCTCTAATTCATACTTCAAAGACTAATGTCTTCTTCTGTAATTGTTGCCGTTAACCAGCACAGACATGTTCAAGGCAGACAGCAACCACAATATTGAGTAACGTACTTTCAGACTCCAGGTGAGGCCGCAGGATGGCAAACTGACCCCCCATCCCTTTCACACCCCATCCAGCTGGGATAGGAAACATGTGACTTCCTCTCACAAAGTCATCACACGACCTTCAGCCACGGCCCAGCCAGAGCAGACAAGTTAAGGAGGCAGTATGACTCTGGAGGTGATACAGCTGAGATGTGTAATAACAGATGCTTCTACTCCACATCATTTGGAATAATGGGTGGCTGTGGGGATAAGAACTGACAGAGTTGAGTTTCATTCCCTTTTAATGATGCTGCATTTAAACTCAACATGACAAAGACCTCACAAAAAAACAAATGACTTACAGTAAAAAATAAATAAAAACAAGAGTTTCCAACTAGGAATTAGGAAATAAAAGTGACCACAGATTTCTATTAAAATGAGAGTAGCCATAGTGGCAGATTTTGAAACTCTCTAAAGCCTTAACCTCAGCACTTTGCTAATAACAATTTTGTTTTTATCGTATTTATTTTATGCATTTAAATTGATTGTAAAGAAAAGCTGCCTTTTACCTACAAACATAAAACTACTGAGGAGCAGGGTTGAGCAGGATGCAATTTTTGATACTTTGCTTAGCTTAATACCTGTAAAAAATAAAAATTTTAGTGTAATGCAGCTAATGTTCATTTGCTAATGTGTGCCTAATCAAAACACACACACAAGCAAAAACATTACTGCTCGCCTACCAGCAGCAGGCAAAAAGATTAGATATTAGATCAGAACTGGCTTTACTCTAAGTTCCTCGGTTGTCTCCCATAACATTCTGCTTTTTTTTCATAAGACATATTCAAGTGAATGCATGATAATCAGTTGAGTACCACAATCAGTCGTAGAGACATTTGTGCTTATCACACAGAATATAACTTATTTTCTAAGCCTCCTTAAAACACGGGGACAGTTGCTGATTTGTCAATAATCTTTGGCAGATAATTAAAGAGCCTTGGGAGACAATGATAAACATTGTTTAGAGGCTGATTGCTGGCAAGAGCCAAGCAGTGTATCACTGCTGTCTCCGGATTACACACAATTGCCCTGCTCTCATTACTGATATGATAAACGACAGCTTCCAATGTGTATTTGGTTTACTCTGAGGACACACAGCAAGAAAACAACAAACCTGCCCTTATAGGAGTCCACTGACAAACATATGAGTGGGGGTTATCTGTGCAGATAACAGTGGTGTTATTTGCACTTCAGCCACCAGCATTAGTATGTTCAAAAACATGTACAGAGAGTTTCTGGGATAGCTGTTTATTAATGTTGACTTTTAAATTCAGATGCTTTGCTGCTTTATTTGTTTTGTTCTCAATGCCCCCCCTGGCTTTTTCTCATCCCTCTCTGCCCGTGTGAAGTTAATGCTGCGGCCCACCAGCCCGTCTCTTTTTACAGTCGGTGTAGCCACACAGAGGTTTTAAATATGCCCCTTTATCTGAGCCGCCCAGGCGGGAAAATGAAAGGGATGGCAGTCCTTAGAACCCTGGGAAAGTGCCTGGCTCTGTCGCAAGAGCAGAAAACTGAGGCAAGGGCACTCCACACAGCAACACATTTTTCTGCCACTAAGAAATGAAAGACCCAGCATTCCTTGGAAGTAATGCATATAACCCGACACCTTTCATGCCAGTGTTTCAGACCAAGTTCATCTAATATTGATGAAAGTTGTAGCTTTTTTGGTCCAAGCTTAAAAATAATGTTCTGCTCAATATCATGAAACATCACAATCAGGCTCAGAATATGTTTTGAGGATGGCTTGCAGCTACTACTACATCAAATTCTATCTATGTATTTATTAAACTCACTGAGTGATTGCCATTTTTGTGTTGGATGATATGTATTTGTGGCGTCCATCTTGATTTGAGTTGACTTGAAAAGTTAATCAGTTGTAGATGTAAATCAAATAAGAACTATCTGAAACTACTGAAATGTGGGATTCATGAGATAAATTACTAACAGACAGACATGAATACACAGGCAAAAACGCTATTGCCTGTTGTATACCCTTCAATGGTAGACAATTAGAACCTGTTGTTTAGGATCAGTAACCAGCAATGTATTTTATGTAGAATTTAAGATTTAATATAGTAATTTAATTACCCCCTTCACAGCATGTTGGAAATCTTCCTTGTTTAGGCTGTATTGACTCATTTGCTAGAGATAAACCATCCAATACTGTCATTATAATTGTATTTGGGCTATCAACAACCTCTCATCTCAACAGCATTGTCGTCTCTCAAGCTGACGCTGATGTTTTGGTGGGGGACGCGTGGGAGACGCAGAGTGACGGCTGATATTCTGTGAAGGCAGTCAGATTGTCTACGACGTGGCCTCCGGGGATGCATACTTCCTTGTTTTCTGACTAAGTGCATTAACCAAAATTTACTAATGCAAAGGGACAGGGGTTATTCATTGCCTGCTGTTTCAGATACAACCTTGTATGTTTATTAGAAAAATATCTCATAAACCACTGTATGGATTTCAATGAAACTCTCAGTAACCATTAGATGTACATCTACAGCTGATTATTTTTTATAGTCAACTCAAATTAAAACTGGCCACCACAGCTAACTGCTATTAGCAAACACAAAAATAACTAAACCTTTGGAAATTGTACATATACTGAGTTAAAATTTGTTGTGGTAGTAGCTAAGAGTCATTCCCACTACAGACTCCAAGCACCGAGCAGATTACTAAAGATATTGAATGCGAAGTTGCATAAATGGTATTTTCTCTGGCATGAAAGGTGGTGGACCATATCCATTACTTCCAGGAACGCAAGACCTATAATTTATTTTATCACCAGACTAGTTGGTTAGCAGGACAAACCACCTGAAAAACAACCTGAGCTCAGGTTACCTGGCTAACTGACCTGCATGGGACTCTGAGAGGCACAGACAGCTCTTGGAAGAGGCTTGCAGGCATCAGTACCAGGAGAGACTGAGCAAACACAGCAGACCGGCGCTGAAACTGTAAACTCACTGACCCAGCATGAAGAGGGAAAAGGGACTAATTAGTGACTGTACTTACAACTTAAAAAAGAGAGAGAGGAGAGATGGGGAGAAAGCAAGGCAGGAGGGGAACAAAACACACACACACAGAGCACACAGTTGGAGGATAAGGACAATGAGTTTGTTTAGCTTAAACAGGATTTACAAGCCAAACAGACACACGCCAATGCCACTCACTCAGACACATAGGCCCTGTTTACACGAGACCAGTCTTTAGAAACGTTAGTATTTTTTCAATGTATACTGGGACAAATAAAAAAAAAAATCACCCGTTTACATGGAACCGCTGTAGTAACGTACCAGGCAGGGTTGCCAGATGGGACATGGTAAAGTGTTGTACTTTTGCTTTAAAATTATTGTATTTTAATGTTATATGTACTGCTTGGAATGACTTTTTGTCTTGTCTCTTAGTGGCCCTGTGATGGACTTG
>JAVKLF010000073.1:7735526-7750884 GCA_034783495.1 Millerichthys robustus | reverse complement strand
TATCCCTGAGAGCCACTAACAACACCATGAATTATTTCCAGCGACAGAACATATTATGGGATCTAAACTGCAATATGAGCAAATCTTCCTTTTTATTCACGCCGGGCCTGTTTAATGAATCACACGGAGATTGCCCTCACTGTTGCCATTAATCAGAGCTTCTCTGCTGCTGATTGAGGAGGGTGTTATGAACAGGAATACCAATGAGTGGAGGAATGTGCAGATGTGCACCAGCTAAAATAACTGCCTAATCCTTACAAATGGATGTGTGAAGCTCGAACACAACATTGGTTTATTTGAGCCTTCTAGGTAGAAAATCTGCAATGACGATTTCAAAAATTGCGGTGCCGTGTGAAACATAAATAAAAACAGAATGCTTTGATTTGCAAATCTCATAAATACACACTTTTATTTGCAATGGAAAACAGTATACATATCAAATAGGTACTTATGCAACCCCATAACTTCAGAGAAGCTGGTCATTTTATTTGCATTTTAGGCTTCAAACTTTTTAGATACTGGGTTTTAAATAAGCTGCTTCTTTCCTTTGTCTTGTCTTGTGGAAATAAAAAGCTAAGTTACCAGACTGGTTAAAGAAGGTCAATCATGCTCATTTTTGGAAAGAAAGTAAACGAGGGTCCATTTACTGCCACAGATGTTACAGTTAACATTACAACATGGCCTTCAGGTATACTCAGTTCAGTGAGCTATAACTGATAGATTGTGATGAATTGATTGGAGGGCTTAAACTTGTTTTATGTAGTTAGACTAATGTGAATGCCTATATCAGTTACCTTCTTTTCTAAATCCCAAGGACACAGAGTTACATATATAATTTCTCAATAACTGCCCTCACGTGTGCAAACACCAACCCGCCTCAAGAGCACAACAAGCACACAGAGCATTCCATCATACTGTCACACTCATTTGATGCCTTTTCCTATTACCACACTCCCCTGATTTTTCCCTCTCTCCTCTTTTACCCCACTTCTGCCTCCCACCCCCCAGCTTTTCATTCCTCCACTCCTTTGCAACATCCACAACATTCCCTCTCTCCCTGCCCTTACTATTGGCAAGAAAAATGAACAGGCTGCCCGAGGATGCTGGCGGATAAGGAAAAGGCAGCAGAGGTGACAGGCTTCCATTCTGGTCTGATGTCCTTAGCCTCAGACAGCATGTTAACAGCCTGAGAAAAATAAATGGCTACAGAGTTGTTTCAATACAACTTACATGATTGAAACTGAGATGTGTTGTTCTCCCCCCCTCTTACGTGCACACTGATTTGTGTGCCATAGTAGTACCACTACTTTGCAGTAAACAAATGCAAAATACTGCAAGTACTGGTTTTAGAATTGGTATCAGCTGATTTTTTAATGACTTGGATTGATTTTGGAAATCCTGATCAAGAAATCCCTAAGTAATGCCAGTCTAGCATTTCGGGTACTAGGAGCTTGGTGCGTTTAGAAAAAAAATGTAATTTGCTGCAGTCTCTGCATATTTTTCTTTCTTACCCCTTCCACCGCTTCCAGAGAGGGATAAATGACAAAACCATGTCAGGCTGGTGATGCAAAGAGGATAATTAGGATTCACGAAACACAGTTTGTCCTCAAAAGCAAATCACTTCCCCGGTGCTCAGGGGCTACTGAGGCACAGATCATTTTATATATCAGCACCTAGCAACTGGCAGATGGAGTGAACTTAGAGCAGGCTGCCAAAGCTGATAGGACACTGCAGGACTGCAAAATGAGCTGTGATGATTCCCCCACTGAGGCCAACAAGGGAGACATACCTCATTAGGATGCAGCACATCCTCAAACGCCTAGCCACACTTTACAGCAGCAAGTCGTCCCTCTGCAAAATATGTTCAATGAACATTTTGCCTTTTTCTGTGAAAATGCAGCGTGAATGTCGACGGCTGAATGACTTTACCTAGACCGAGGTGAGGCTGACACTGAAATGTTCATTAACAAAATAAAAATTTGTTTTTAAAAATGAACAAAAGCTAAAATTAGAAAAGCAAATGCTAAATTGAGCTAAACACAAACTAAAAGCTAGAATCAGAACAGCTGAAAGTAGACAAACAAAACCTAAAAGCAAAATCCATCAGAGAGTATATTAAACTAAAACCAGTAAAAATGTAGCAGAAAGCTAAAGTCATCAGAACCGTAGCTGAAATTTCAAAAACTAGCAGAACAATTGTTGCAACCTAAAACTAGAAAAACAGTAGCTGAAAGCTAAAACTACTAGAACAGCAGCAAAAAAGTAGAACCAGTGGAACGATAGCTAAAAACTAAAGCCAGCAGAACAATAACTAAATGCTAAAACCAAGCTGAAGGATAAACTCATCAGAGCAGTTGCTAAAAACCAAAACCGAGCTGCATGTAAAAGTTAAAACTAGTAAAATAGAAGCTGAATGCTAAAACCAATAGAACAGTGACAAAACGTACAATGATCAGAGGAGTAGATGGAAAATAAAAACAGCAGAACAGTCACTGAAAACATACATTAGTGAAACTAACAGCTAGAAGCTCAAAATAAGCAAGCATGCCGAAGATTTTACAGAGCAGTTTTCTTTAATGATTTGATGAGTCCTCAAAAACTGCCTTTAAAAAGAAAAATGTAAAAAAAAATATATTATTTTAAAATCTATAAATGCTTTAGTTGAAAAATATAAATAACATAAATAAAAAACGGAGAACAATACCATGCATGAATACTACGGTTAGTCCCATAAAATAGCAAACAAAGCAACAAGATAATTGTTTTTAACGTTTATCTTTGAATGTCTTCTAATATTGTGTTGGTAAAAACTCAGCAAGTCATCAGGAATCCTGTCCGTTTCCTTCAAACACCACAACTCTGCCTGCAGAGAGGCAGGTCATTAAAACGACACCTGTTGTGAGGGCGTAAACACGCGCTCCTCGTAAGCATTTATCATAACCCCCAAAATTAGCTTTGTTGAACGAGCAAGGCAGAAGAATATTCTCATTACGAGCCCGTTTCCTCTCCTGAAGAAAAGCAGAGGTGCATTTTCTGCTTTATCTGGTGTTATGTGATGTGTTTTGAGGGCCCCTGGAGGCCCTTTGCACAGCCACACACTTCAGGTATCATACAGATGTGCAAACCTACAGTTGCTCTGCAGCTAATTGCCTTCCAAACACCATCAGCTCATGTCACGCTTTTTTTTTTTTTACTCTCAACTAATTCACGTATTTTTAGATTTACTAATTCAGTTGTGCTTTGTTTCTAGTGTCCACTGCCTTAAGGTGAAGGCGGACCATGTTTTTGCCAGTTTGTTCAAAGATCTCATGAACCATTGCACAAATTCGAATGAAACTCAGAAAATGGCTACAACTTTGTCAGATTTTTAGATGTGAAGCTAAAATTGGATGTGGTGGTAGCTGAGTCATTCACAACACATAATCTGAGCAAGACACCTTGAATGACATTTGTTATTTTGCCAGGCAGCGGGAAATATGCATTTCCTCATCCAATGCTTTTTTTTTTTTTTTTTTGCTTAAAGCCAATTTTCAAACCCATGACTCGTATGTCTTTGGAGTGGCACAGTGTGGAAATGGTTTATTTTGGTATTCCAACCCTAAGAAATAGAGGCAGACAGAAGAAAAAAAAAACATCATGTATTTATTAGGAGGGATACTGGGTATACAGGGGCTGTTACAAAAAACAAAGACAGAGAGGCAGAGACTCCTGGGATGGCCCGACAGGGTTGTAGAGAAAGGGGCTTAATTTCCCAACACCATCTGTTACTGGTCCCTGGGATGAAAGCTCCACTTATGTCAAACCTCCACAGCCACACACCAGTGGAGCACCACAGAGCCGCAACACACTACATCCTTATCTGTGCTATCAGAACAGTCACTCACCTGCGCTACACGGCAACACTCAGCTGAAACTCTTATGTGAACAAAACAGAGATTGGACGAAACAAGGCACAATGGAACAGTGTGCCTCACAGAAATGTTGTGAGTTCAATCCCCACTTTGAATCTGGAATGTCTCAGTGTCGAGTTTGCATGTGCTCATGTTTGTCTGGGTTTCCTTCCAGTCCAAAACCAGACATGTTAGGCTGCCGTCGGGCCTCCCTCGAAAGGCATCTGTGATCTCAAAGGGACTGACTGGTTAAATAAAGGTAAACATGTTCAGATTGAGAAAATTAAATGTTGATATCTTCAAGGCGATAGTGAAGCTCATTTAGGTGGAGATGTTTGTGTACAGCTATGCATTATTTTTTTTTCTTCTCCATGTTGCGTTATTCATTATTTATTGCGGGTCAACCATGTTTTGTTTTCATCTTCAGCTCTTGCACTAAAATCAAATGATGGGCGAGATGAGGAATGAGGTTACCCTGAGGACAGGACTATTTCCTGGCATTTTAATCACTTCATTTACACAGTCTCAGGGTATTTCAATGCAAATTATCTGAAAAGGTCAGTTTGTGAGAAGAAAGGTTTTATTGTTTCAAATAGTTTGTTCATAAACAGGGAAAAATGGTTTTAATGTAAACAGGACTGTCTGAGTTTGAGTCATTTATAAAAATTCTCAGAATAAATAGGCATTATCAACTAAAACTCAGGAAGTAAATATTTTTTAACAAACATTCAGCAAAGAGAGTCCTCCTGTGGACATTTTTGTTACTACAGATACCAAATATTAAACTGCTTTAAACTACATTAAATTGTTCTAAGGAAAAATCTGAAATTACACTAAACATTAAACATGTACAATTAGCCTAAATTCCTTAGTGATTTTTAATAAGTTTTTTTTTAGGATTAAAATACACCTAAAGACCTACGGACCATCTTTAAAACATTTCTGCGTTTAGCAGAACTGAATTAAATTTCAGAAAAAGGTAGTTTAAATGAATAGCAACAAAGATCAATTTTTTCCCAAAGTTTTATTTGATGACAATATACAAGAACATCTTGAGAACGCAGACACTTGCTGGTCCTCCAGGCTCACTGCAAAACAAAACAAAACAAAACAAAATCAGTATCAGGTCAAAGTTAACGACAAAGCCTGACTATTTGATTGGTTTGAGGTTAGAATTTTAAAAGACAAATATTTAGTAGTATTTTTACATATTTTAAATCAACGTTTTTAGTTCAAATTTAAATTCACACATCTTCAATGATTAAGTTAATTTGCCGTCAATCCTATAAAAACACACACCACCAAACCTGAAATCCACATGCTTCACTTAGCTTCTATTTAACAGATTTACATCAAAAGCTCTGGTCTGTTCCAATAAAAGCCAGGGAAAGTAAAGCCTGATAGATATACCAATCACAATAGAGGGGGTGCTTCAAAGAACTGGGGTTGTGGGAAAATACTGGGCAGAAGTTTGAAACAACACAAGAAAAGGAGAACACACTGAGGGAAAACTGCAGGAAGACGTAAGAGTAAAACATGCGGTTTGGTTTAAAAATATTAGCTCAGGATGTGCAGCACAACGGCACACCATGCTTATTCTTCTTCTCTACCTGAAAACTGACACCTTATTTCTGCAAAAGAAATCCATGGGAAGCAAAATTAAAAACAGGAAAGTGTAACAAAATAATGTTAATACTTTGAATATTGAAGGTAGGATAGAAAAAAAAATCTCTGAACTGCTATTAATAGGCTGCATTCAACAAATCAAATGCTGACTGATATTTTAGTAGCTGCAACTGATATGTACTACGAAGTTATTTCAGTTCAGAGATCAATTCTACAAGACTTTAATTAATGAATGGTGCCACAGAGAAGCATTGGAGTGTGTGTCGCTAAAGCAAAGCTACATCAGCAGATGTTACTAATTAGTAACTTTTAATAAATAATTTCATTTATTCGTAAGAGGATTTCCTCTAACATTGGTCAGGTTTTCAAAACAGTATTGCAAAACATTAGTTTACTACGGGACTCATTAGTACTTAAACGAAGGGATGAGCGTTGGATCAAGTTCTTTCATACTGGATGCAGCAATTACATCCAGAAAAAACCCATTATGGCTTTTTTATTAGGTGAGGGCGTAAAGGCATAAGTTAGCCGTCATCTAGAACTTATCTGCACAATTGAATAAGCCCACATTCTGACATTTACCTTCTACAGTTTCCAAAGAAAATGTGAAAGTTGGGAAGATGAAAGAAATCAAAACAGTAAATAGCAGTGGATAACATCAGTGTTGCAAAAGAACGTGTGAACAAGGAAACGTCAACGAAGTCCCAAACAGATTAAATATGAAGCATCTTCTATCTTCACTGTTTTTGCTTTGAATTTAAACAATATAAACCATCTATTATTAAACAAACTTTTCACAGAAGTAAACATTTGTTTCAAAAACCAACATGAAAATATAAATGTAATCAGTTCTTGGTTTCTTAACATTACCTTTTTGCCAGCAGCACCAACACTGGCCTTCTTGATGCCTCTTACTTTCTTCATTCTGTTCTTGCGTTCTTTGCGCTGTTTCCTTGAGGTCTTCTTTTTCTCATACAGACCATGCTGAGAAAGAAAATTGTAAAGCGTTAACATATTACAGTCATACCTGCTCTACAACAGCATGGAACAAAGTCAATTTACTAAGAGAGACAACAATTCAATTTCCTTATACCCGCCAAACAATTTTAAGCAAATTTCACAAAAAAAAAAAAAAAAACTAGGTATAATACTGACATCTCTTACATCAGGGCATCTAGAAGCCAACAGTTTACACTATTTCCTTTGCCAATACATAGTTTTCTTTTAAAATATGAGCCCAAGGTGTCAGAAGAAAAAAGATGGCATTTGACTGTTTTAAGGGGGGACAACATGTTGCAGCTACGGGTGTGGGTGTGTGGGTTCATCAAAGTAAGATGGCTATTTCATCCCATCCAGGACATAAATTTCTACAAACACTTCTTGATTACTTCCAACACTTTGACAGATAGCTGGTGTGTTGAAAAGTCACAGAGACGTGAAAACAAAAAACAAACAGTAAGAATTTAGGCTCTTTCACAGAACATTTATATGAAATATTTACGAAGACCAGCCCATCTTTATGTTGACACTGTTCAAAAATCTCCAAATAGAGCTGGCCACATCTTGCACATACAGTCTTTTAGAAATGATGCAAAAATAAATACATTTGAAAAATAGCAATGCTGCGTTGATGTGGAGCACAACACATTACACATGACAATTTCCTCAAATTATTTTCAAAACACAAATTTACTCAGTTTAGTTATTCTCTTTATGGTTAAATCATTTTTTAACTAAACACAAAGATGTTGTGAACTGTTAACCATCTTCCCTGGGTAATAAATCTCTGCTGTTTGATCAACAAAAAGACAAGTTGACAACATATTTTGGCTTGTTCTCATTGACATTCATAAATAAACTTATTTATTCAAATGAAACAAACTGGTGCACACTCACCCTGGCAAGTCTGTGTTTGGGCTCATTTTTCTTGGCATAATCTAACGAATCGTAGACCATAGCAAAGCCTGTTGTCTTGCCACCACCGAACTGAGTCCTGAAGCCAAAGACGAACACAACATCAGGGGTGGTCTTATACATCTTGGCAAGCTTCTCCCTGATTTCTGTCTTGGGGACTGTGGCCTTGCCAGGATGGAGGACATCGACGACCTTTAAAGACATTAAGC
Source organism: Millerichthys robustus (assembly GCA_034783495.1). Taxonomy (NCBI): domain Eukaryota; kingdom Metazoa; phylum Chordata; class Actinopteri; order Cyprinodontiformes; family Rivulidae; genus Millerichthys; species Millerichthys robustus. The sequence continues at coordinate 7,743,245 of JAVKLF010000073.1, read as the reverse complement.
ACAGAATAAACATCTTGCTCGACAGATGGACCGAACGATAACAGACCAAACATGTGAAGCCTTACCATTTGCTTCCTCTGAAGCAATCGGTTCGTCATGAACTTGCGGGTCCTGATTGTTACTGTGTCGTTCTGTGGTATAAAGATTAAATAAAATTTAAGGACAAATGTTTTGACTGTTTTTAAATCAGGAGACTGCCTTTAAGTACCACTGATTGAAAATACTTCAACAGAGAGCAACAGAATTTTGATTACAAATTCCATAAACATGAAGCAGGTGAACAATAATCAGGTAACAACCAAGACTAGGAGGGAGGGTATACAAAAGTCAATGTGGTAATGTATCAACAATAAATACTGAGCTTTCCTAAAACGTAGACAAAACGGTCACGAGCCAAAGAAAGTAAACACAGTTCCCTAATGATTTAGACTTTAGAGAACACTCATCTTGAAAAGTACACACGATGTACAATCTTGTCCTACAATAGCATGTTAGCCAACCAATTACAGTACTAATGTTGTTGCAATATAGATGCTATACATGACTTTACTCAGATTCCGCTGCATGTTTCCACGTATCTATTAAGCTGAAATTGTTTCCCCCTTTATGATTACACTAGGCCTCGTTACTGTGTTTAGCAGTGCAGGCTAACGTTAGCCACTTCGGCCTTTCATTACACTTTACTTTAAATCTATACTAAAGCAACCGTGTCGGTTTATTAATGTTACTACAAATGAAAAGAGGTCACATTACTAAAACTTGTTTAAAGAGGTTCCAAAATTGCAGTGTAACCTCCTGAGCAAGATCAGCTAGGCTAGTTACTGTAATGAACAGCACATCATTTCATCTGACTGCTTTGTAGTTCTCTAATATTGACACGTTATTATGAAGGGAATCTTTAAAAATCATTTAATCTGCAGGACGTCAGTATTAATGGAGGGATGACTTCGATGTTGAGATGATTTTAAATATTATTTCCACCACAAGACTCACCATCTTGACGCCGGCCTTAGAGGGACGTAAAAAAGGAGGAAGGACCCGCAGGTGACCGGATTAATGCCTGCTGAAAATTCACGCGAGAACATATCAGTATTGCCTGACGAAAAACATTAACTTGATAAAATAAAAATAAATCACGATTTCACGAAGCCCGTCCACACATTCACTAAATAAAAAACAGGTATACATTTTTATTTCTAACCACAGAAAACTTCGTATAAAGCATAGGTCATCTAAAAAAGACAAATTTGATAGTAATATGTAAACATTACTTTTGTAGAAATCATATAGGCTGCGTGTGTGCGTGCGTGCAAGGAGTTAGAATCAATAGAAAATGTTTTTATTTCACATCATCAGTAATGCAACAAGACATTGTTTGCCTATCAATGGGAGTTTTATTTCTTTGTCTAATGTTCAATTTTTTTTAAACTAATGTTCTGTGTAAAAGTTGTACATGCAGCTAAATTTTATGTTTAATAAATTCCAACATTTCTGTCATGGTCAGTCTTACAAAATTCACCACTCTTCACCTTCAGTCCATAGTGTAATCTTTCTGACGAATACACCCTCGAAAAAGTGCAGAAAAACATCAAATATTTGTTACAGAATTTTTATTGATCTTGCAGCAACAGTGTCCACTGGCATTGGATTGTAATTTCATTTGAAATTAAAACAGAAGGTTACAGTAAGTTTGTTCCAATGTGTTTTTAAAATTCATATTGTTAAGCCCTCATTTTTGAACCAAACAAACCTGAATTAAATCTTCCATTTGAATTACAATGTCATAACTGAAAGACTCTTATCAGCAAAAAAAAAAATGTTGCAATGCAAACACAAATTCAGCTACCTGATGATGAATTTTTCAGCAAACCTTTGCCATAGATAATCACAAAGCCAATAGGGGAAAAGAAGACAAACGTCATTCAGTGGTTCCAATCATACAGAGAAAGGAAAAAAAAACACAACTGAAAATCATGAACCGTATGGTAACTCATTTATCAAGTTTATAGCTGCAACTTTGATTAGCGGACAGGGCTATGAGGTTTTAAAAATATATAGGGCTAAAATGCATGAGTGGCACTTTTACTGTATTACCATCTGAACCTCTGAGTTCAACAATGTCACGTGCACCATCAGACTTCCAAACTTCACAGCTGTTTGAGGAAGAAACTTATCTAGAAGATAAAACGTTTTGCTCAATTGCTGAGTAAAGTATCATCTATTCAAGTGCTCCTGTGAAAAAATAAGCGTCTGTTGTAAAGTACAAACTGATGTCAAGGAAACTAGTCACTGCATCTCATGTAGAGTAAGGCATGGGCGGGCGTGACGCATGAAAAGGGAAATGTCAAACAGATCAAGGACATTGGGGACAGATTTGTAGATTTTAAAAGGACAGTATCTATCAAACCCAATGAAAAAATAAGTTTATTTTTTCCTTAACCCACCTAACAAACCCAACATCCTGACAGAGATACACCCCAACAAACCCTCCAAACTATTGCAAAATAAAATGCATATAACAAAATCTGGACATCTTTAAAGTTTTTCCAAATCTTCTTGTAAAATGAATACTGGGATAATCCCACATTGTTCTTGAAAATTCTGGAAGAATAATTGGCAGATTTTTTTCCTGTTTTAGATTATTCACATCCTGATTACAAAGCTACTGCCAAGTATTACTTTTGATCAAAAAATTTTCTTTTTTTTTGGTACATTTGAGCTGCTAAATTCTTACAGGAATTGAGTTGTATGCTTGATTTTTAAGAGCCATGTTTATATTGAATTTCACATTCAATCATTTAATAATTTTAAAATTGTAGGCTAAAATTCAGTTTAAAAATGATTTTTCTTAAATAAGTGGAAAAAGAACCCAATTGCGTTGGTAATAGGAACTAAAATTATGGAATGGTATGAGATTTTTGTCTATTGGGAAAATAACAACAACAAAGTATCTCTTTACGTATCATCACTGGAACCTCAGCATTCCAAATGATAATAGATTGTTGAGCTTTTCAAGTATTTTCAAAAACTATAATGGAAACAAATTATTCCACTTAAATAACATGCTTAGAAGGATCTTTAAAACCTAAAGCCTGTGATGGAAATCACAGCAATTAAATAATTCTAAGGCCATTTATCAAGTTTACCACCTCTATTTAACTTGGTATAGTTTCAAATTTTCAGAGTGCTCTGTTAAAGATCTTGATTCATAAAAGGTTGTAGGACGAGCCCTGAAATGAACTAATTTTACTGGAGTTGTTTTCTGGGCAGAAAATCTTATGGCCCTAATCCTTTACAGTGTAACTGTTAATTTGGACTGTAACCACGACAATTTACTCAAACAGACCCAATTTTGAGAGTTGGTCCTTTTGTACGTGTATGTATGATGAACTGAATCGTCATGGTTTACACACATTACATCCAGCAGAGAGACAAAGAGCTAAAGAAGATGGCTGCCACGAGGGCTCACAACATAGGTTTCTACAAGCCAAGCTGCTGGCATGCACAATGCCAGGTCACTTCCTTATGCTGGTGTGGTTCCAGTGGGTTAGATGTCCATTTCAAACTGAGCATCTTCACCTTGAAAGAGATAGGTGAAAACAAGTGAGGTATTAAAAGCTATGCAAAACTAAAATGGGTTAATTTATTCAAAAGCTGTACTTTCAAAAGCAAAATGATTTTGAAATAATTTTGAATTAGTGGTTTTAAGAAATGACTGAGTTACACAACAGACTTTTAGTCTTATCTTTTTATGAAACAAATAAAACCTCAAATTTCTTAGCAATATTTTGGTTATGTATTTCCAATGACATGAATGGGTAAGACGGTTTTGAAACTCGTACCTGTTGTGGGCTTGCCATCATGGTTGTTGATGTGGTTGTTGGCTTCGTTCTTCTGATTCTCCCTCAGGACATGTTGGCTGGTCACTCCAGGGATGACAGGCAGATGCGCTGGCGGGGTTTGAGCAATAGGAGAATTACGCCTGTCCAGTAAAAACTTGCGGTCATAGATGATCCGGGTTCCTGAAAACAAGACACATCAACTTTATGCTAATTATGTGGGTATGACAGTGTTGCCAACGGCTGTCTACATACACAGATATGCTTTCAGAGAACATGTGCTACTCTACCACATTCAGTCTATAAAAGCTTGATGAAACCAAAACAGCAAAAAATGTGTACCTAAAACATATGCAGTGAGTCATTAAATAAGTTTCTTATATCTTTCAGCATATAAACAAAGTAAACAGCAATATTGTCGACTACAGAGAATTCATGTTTATCTCACGTTTCTCTTGAACACATTTTTTTTTAATGCACAGTACACCTGGATGTGTTATAACAGGTTAACACGTACGTTAGCTCAATGCCAGGTATAGCAGTGCAATGCAACAGTCAATTTATGTTTCTAATTATGTTGGAGTGAAATATAAAGAACAAGTCACACGTGAATGTCATTAAACAATATATTCAGGGCTGTAACCCTATCCTATGGGAATTTGTGATGGACATTCTGAGCTTCCTCCTGATCTGAAAGGATTAAATGAACAAATGACAAGATACTTTTGCAGAATTATTGCTTCAACTCTTACACAGACTAAAAGATTTCTATGCAGTCTTGCAGTAATATATGTCAATACATATCTTGAGCCTTTTACTGTACTTTTACAAGCACCCTTTCAATGAATTTACAATGGTTATATGGTTTATCATATGATATTATTTATCAAGTTTAGTTTTGTTTTAACTTCGTGCTAATTGGCAGCTACACAATATTGTCGTTTAAATAACATGAGTGGCAAAATGAACATTTTCAACGAGTGTACATTCCTTAACAAGAGACAGGAATCTCTGCGCAGCAAATCAGCCAATCAGCAGGTAGAAAGCACGGAGGGCGGGACTAATCTTTGTTTTTGTTTTGATCAGGATGACAAGGCAGCATAGGCCACACTGACAGAAACTAACAGCTAGCGAAGTGAACAAATTTCACAAAAAGAGTTGAGTGTGGCAAATTGTCACACAGAAAAAATGCGCTCTCACCTCCAGGAGTGGTGGAGAATAAAGTGCCTCCAGGGGTGGTACAGTAGTCATGAGGTAGCTGCGTTGTGTCGTTGATCAACACCGTCCTGGTCGGGATGGCCCTGCTCTCGCTAAGCTGACGACTGGTCGACATTTTTCGGAGCCGGTTCCGTGACAAATTCAGCAGCTACGGATAACTGGGGTGCTTATTTCCCGACGGACGGTGGAAACCAGGGCCGTTACCCACTCCTTTATAGCTTTCTGAAAGCTTTCTTGGCTCTCCTTTCGTCCTCCCAGCCGTCAGCTCCGTTCCCTCCCTTAGCAAGGCAGGAAGCACGACGGGCTGCGGGCGGATATGACGTCAGATGAGCCCGGTCGGACCACGTTTCATGCATTTAAAGACTTTTCTTGTGCAAATTTGTTGTTAATATGCATATTAGTTGTTAAAGTTTAAATAGTACACAGGTTCAGCGTGATTGATGCAAAAGGGAAACTCGGAAAAAGATAAGCGTATTGCTAAAATTAAGTTCATGGTGCTAGTTTTCTTGAAAAACTGTCTTATTGTCCTATTTTACTCTAATAAAGTAATTGTTGGTATCATAAATCAATTTGTTATTTGAATTTTTATAGCATCTAGAAGTGAAGAGAACTTCTCTTCTTATCTTTGGCTGAAGAGACTCTGAACTGTAGGTTGTGTCTGCCTCCCTTAACACATTTTTCAACATCATGGTACACTTAATGATTCTGCGTGAGACTTGAGTTTGCTTATTACACTGACATTACATAGCCTTTTACATTATGCCTAAAATGAAATTAGAATACCATGTGAAGTCTTGGTTTTTAGCTTTTGAAGACGTGCATTTTTAAAATGCCTAGCTAAAGTTTAAATGGTTAAATAGCTCATTAAAAAATACTGAATACAAATAAACTCCCTTATTATATTATATTGTTATAAAATTGAGTGTTACAACAATAGATGTGATCGATAAATTTAGCAGCACAACGTAAACAGGTGGCCTGTCTTTTTCCTGACCAGGCAGTTACAGTTTTAACTACTTTTACCAACTGTTCCTGAAGGCATCTTGGACACAGCGCGCATGCGCCTGTCCTCTACCTACCAACCGGGCGGCTTGCTTTAGGTCTTCTTCCGCCGCCATCCTTCATTCGGTCCAAACGAAATCAGAAAGCCGCACTAAAGTATGAGTTTCACAGTTGAAGAGAGGGGAAACCCGAACTCCTTGAGCTTCCGCTTGTTCTTCAGTAAGTAAATACTGGGCAGAAATACCAAAACGTGTCTTTCGTTGCCACTTTGAGGACTCTTCTAACGATATCAGGCCAGCCACAAGCTTCCACGTGTGACTAATTCATTTATTTTGACTAGTTTGTGTTCATTTGAGGAAACAACTCGAGAATTGCGTTTGGATTATTTTTTTCTTCGACAGGGCTTCTTTTGAGCCTTTTAATTTACGCACATCAAATATTTCCTTTATCTTGTACGCATGTATGGGTATGACTTTAAACATTTCAGTCACATAATGACCATGGAACATTGTAGAAGGACGTAAATTGATTTTTTTTCTGGAAAATTTTCAAGGTGCATACGTCATCCAGGAACGTAAGCGAGCAGGGCACCGCCCTCTGAGATTATAATCAAGCTATTGATACTGGTTACCAGAGGAACAAGCTCTTTGAGTTTGTGCAGATGGTTATCGTAATGTAACTTTTTATGTAATGCTGAAGTACACCTATAACTTAAAGCTTCAGGTATATAAGTGTCAGAATAAGTCTGAATAGAACTGGGGATGTTTGGTATAAAGTGAAAGTAGAAAGACAAACACCATTTCCTTATTGGCAGCATGTTCTATTTACCTGTGATACTCATAAAAGCATTTATTCTGACTGCTTTGCAGAAAATGCTGAAGGAAAGTATATCTCACCGTTCCATGACATACCAATGTGTGCGGATGAGAGTCAGGTAAGGAACCTTTTGTGCATATAATTGCATTTTCACTTCAGAATGAATACAAACGACATTCCTAAATCCTGCCACCATGACATTTTTGATGCTTTTCTGTTTTAGCAACATTAGCATGCTACAGATCTCTGCAGGATAGCAAGGTCATAGTCTGTTTGAAAGGCAGTGGCCTTTACTCTTTGCTTACTCTGTACTGTGCCAGTCTCTCGTGTGATAAATGCAGTGGAATAGTCATCGTTTTTATAAAACAGATAGTTTAGATGTTTGTTCTTTTTGCTTCATCTTAGAACATCTTCCACATGGTTGTCGAGGTACCAAGATGGACAAACGCAAAGATGGAGGTAAGACTCCGTGAAGTTCATCAGTTGAGGATAAAGTGCACACACAGCTAAAGGAGTACACATGGCCAGCCCAACCCTGTTATCAACATGTTATCAGTTATTACACCATATTACTTTCGAAACACAGTTTTTACAAACCTATAAGTGTGTTACGTCCCGGCTCGGTGGGAAGGTAACATAAATAAAATAAAGTAAAATAACAAACAGAGTTTCTTTAAAAGAATAAATGACAATTTATTATGGGTGGGGAGGTATGAAAACAACAAAAGAACAGGAGTTCACGGGTTTCCAACCCAACCAAAAAACAAAAACACACACACAGCTCCTTAGAGTGAACCAAATAACAAAAGTTTTAACAGTCCAAAAATCAAAACCACACCCAAAC
>JAVKLF010000073.1:7720334-7732185 GCA_034783495.1 Millerichthys robustus | reverse complement strand
TTTAATTAACGCTCCCTCGTGACGTACTTCCGGTTAGCTGTCGGACTCGGTGGCTTCACGTCAGTTCGTACAAACCAAACACTAACCAACAAGGAGTTTATGAAATCAGCAGACCAAGGTAAGACTACAATTTAAGTAAATAAATTCATTTTAGTTTAATCATTTTTTGATTTCACCTGTTGAACACTTCTCATTCTATTATCAAACTTTTATTGAACTAATGTCGTCATTTTTTGCGCGCTCTAAGTTGCTTGTAAAAGTTGTTTTTGTTTAATCTGATAATGTTAACGCGAGGGATGTAATTTAGCCGAACGTTGTCAACAGCTAAAATCACTCGGGCAAAAGTTGGAGAGTATTAAATGTGTTTAGTGTTTTTCTTGTCGCTTTCTCGCGTTTTTGTGTGCGTTTCTTCTGGAGTTCCGAGTTAAGATGTGAAGAAGAAAACGAACGTGTTTAGGAAGATGACTGCGCAGCAGGTCTTGTTTTATGTTTCAGTTTTAACCCATGAATAAGGAGTATTTACATGTATAACGAGGACCAGTGGAGTGTTGCGTTCAAGGCCACACTGACATGTTGTGGAATGATCCAATAGTTGGGTAATTTCTGGAAACCTATAGTCAATAAAAGGCGTCTCTTGTCACTGCAACCAGAACACTGAGTTCACTCTGTCAGGATGACAGGTGTTTGTGTGTCCATGAGGGGGCTGACGGCTCAGATCAAGTGTCTTTCTCACAACTTGTAAAAATAGTCAGAGGAAGATCAGTGGAGCTGAGTCTCAGAGCAAACCAGAGTCCAGAAGAACGCCTGGAGCCTGTTTGTTGCTGAACTGACCCCCTTTTCTTTTCATGCTTTTAAATGAGTGTGATTACACAGAGCTTACACATACCAACAGAGTAATCCAGAGCTAGAAATACTGATTAACAAGGAGCCTCTCTGAGGAATTCTATAACTAAACAATGTTCTACTTGAAAATAATTCAATTGGGGGATCTATTCATTCACTCAAGTATGTATAGGTTTACATTTTGGTTTATCTACAAAAAAACAACTCACAAAATGATACATTATTGAAAACCTTTTTGTTTTTTTATATTTCAGGTAGTCAAGAGAAATGTCTTTTATATTTGACTGGATCTACAAAAGCTTCAGCAGTGTTCTGCAATTATTAGGTATAGTATGGTACTTAAATAGAAGTTTCGTATGGTGATCTTTTTTATAAACTGAATTGTCAAAAATACACATGTAACAAAAATGTTCGTACATTTATATTTATTGTATTATGCTACTGCAGAATTTGGGGGTTGTAATTATATGTCACACTCAAACTCACAATGGGACTTCATTTAAATAAATATTCAGTTTTTGTCAGTGCTTGATTGCACTAAAATGGACTTTTGAACCTCAAACCTAAAAAACTGATTATGGTAAGAATAAATACTTCCACGTGGCATTATACTGAATGGCTCTGCATCCTTTTCCCCATTATCAGCCTTCAAAACATTTATAGAAAATTTCTAACTAATTCCACTGCATTTGAATTTTCAGGGTTGTACAAAAAGAGTGGGAAGCTGGTTTTCCTTGGACTAGATAATGCTGGCAAAACGACACTTCTGCAGATGCTCAGAGACGACAGGCTGGGACAGCATATGCCAACATTATACCCAAGTATGCTCAGCAGTCTGACATGCTACACAATATTCCTTTTAGGGTTAGTGGTTTTATCACTCCTTTAATGTCAGTGCTTCCTCTCTGCTCACAGCGTCTGAAGAGCTGACCATAGCTGGAATGACGTTCACTACGTTTGACCTTGGAGGTCATACACAAGGTGTGAGTATAGAATGTGGCTGACGTTAATGTTTGTGTCATAATAAGTTGTATCTAAGCATTTGCGTGGTGCCCCATAAATGGTGAAATGTTTTATTTTGCAGCACGAAGAATCTGGAAGAATTACTTTCCTGCCATAAATGGTATAGTCTTCATGGTGGATTGTGCCGATCATGTGCGACTGGCGGAGGCTAAAGCTGAACTAGATGTGAGTTTATATTAATTTGACACTCATCTCAGCACAGTTCTCGTCACTGTTTGAAATGATGATTTTGCTTGATGCTTTTAGGCCATCCTAACAGATGAAACCATCGCTAACATCCCAGTTCTGATCCTGGGGAACAAAATAGATCGTCCGGAGGCCATCAGCGAGGACGCACTCAGAGGAGTCTTTGGTCTGCATGGACATACAACTGGAAAGGTAATGTACACACGGATAACGTAGCAACGTGTTCTATCAGGGGATTTGTTTACTTGAGTTTTGCAGTTAGTTAAAAAGTTGTGTTTGCAGTTCTTAATACTCTGGTAAAGCTAAAAGAAGCAGAACAAAAGCTAAAAGCTAATCAAAGCAAAACCATAGCGAAAAGGAACGAATGAAAAATCGTCTGTGTATTATAGTATTCAATGTAATACCCATGTGTGAAAGTATTCAAATATAAGTATGTTTATTGTATGTGTTAAACAGATCTCAGTGTATTTTAATGGAGAGAACTTCTGTAAATAAAGGTGAATATTTTGAAAAGTATAAAAATGACTAACACCCAAAGTCATACCTCTCATCTTCTGACTGAGGGTAGAAAAACAATAGTGTTACCAAAGACAGAAAAAAAAGAGTATTGATCCCCACTCTTGTTGGTACTTACATTTACAAAAGTAGGCAAAAAGCTCTTTGGAAACATTCGGCTTATCATCTGACTTGTATGATTTTATTTTCATCATTACTGTTTATCAGAAAACAGATGGTGATGATGATAATGATCAAGGCTGCAACAATAATGTAAATAAGTCCAATCCATCTCTTCTCTTATGTCCTCAGGAAGTTGGAGATTTAGAATTATTTATATTTGATGCTGTGAGGAAAGTGGAATTTCTAAAGTCATATTATTTCATTAGGATGTGTGTTTTTTGTCTCTTCTCAGGGGACAGTATCACTGAAGGAGCTGAATCTGAGGCCAATGGAGGTTTTCATGTGCAGCGTGCTGAAGAGACAGGGCTACGGAGACGGTTTCCGCTGGCTCTCCCAGTATATTGACTGATTCCAGATGTTTTTAATTACCTTAATACGATTTATTATGCTGCTTGTGCACACAAAAAATATGTTCCACACAAAGCCACGCGGAGCAGAAATATATTTGATGAAAAACAATAGTTGTAGTGTTTAGACACCCAGTAATAAATACATTTTTAACTATTTTGTTAGAATACATAATACGTATTTGTTATTGTTGTTCCTACTTTACCTTAAAGCATGCAGGGATCTCTTTAGCCCATATACAACACGTTGCTGATAGAAGTTGTTTTATATTTGGCTGCCGGTGTTGATTTACAGTGAAGGGCAATTTAACAAGTTGCAGACTTGAAGTAGCTCCCACTTGGGTGAGGATACAATGAGTTTTTTTTTTAAGCACAAAAATATATTTTTCATTTCAAAGTATTAGGAATCTTGTTGTACAGTCAAAAAAGTCATTGTACGCTGAAAATTGCTGAAAAGATGTTGTACAATACTTGTACATGTTTGCAACAGTGATCTTGCTTCATAGAAAATGCAATTTTTGTTGATTGTAAGGAAAGGTTCATAAAGATGACCACAAGTGCATTAACCAATTTTTTGCCATGAGAAGCAATTTAATTATTTATTTATACAGAAAAAATAATTGTAGTTTAACTGCTCCAGCTTTGCCAAGTATAACAAAAAAAAACAAAACAAATTCTTGCAGCAATAAAGCCAAACTGTAAAATTTGTATTTTTGATGCTGTGAAATAACTGAAGTACTTAATGATTAGTTGCTGCACACAACATACAGTAATATTATGAGAGTACTTGGTTAATATTTAGTTATATTTGCTAAACCTTTGTAAGAAACAAGAGTGCAATATTATATTTATTTTGTGTAAAAAGTTGTATTTATATTTTGAGAGAAAATGGACTTTTCTGTTACAGAAGTTGCATCATTTTTGTTTGACTGGTGTGGAAATGTAGCATAATAAACCTGTTTGACAATCCTTTAGAAGTTTTTTGACTTATTACTGTTGATTTATTTATTCATTTAATCTTATCAGTTAGATAATATCAAACTTGCTGTTTGCAGCTATGTGAGACTCCTCACAGACAACTTACAACTTTAAAAAGTTTCATGTGAAAACTTTTTTTGAAGTTTAAAAATTTGTTTGGAACACTTTGGAGTCAGGGAGTGATGTGATGTTGATCATGTTGAACCACTACATGTATTTTGATCTTGGTTCAAGATCTTGCAAAGTTCATATTATATTAAATGTTGAGTTGTCTTCAATAATAATTACAAAGGTATTTTGTAATTTTGGGCTGCAGTAGTTAACTTCCGGTTCAGTCAGAAAAACTGCTAACTTTTTGGGATATAAAAGTACAACAAAACAAGCGTCTACGTTTTTTCACTCTCGTTTCCGATTGGCTAGAAAGCTTCACATTCTGACCAATCACGTGAAACCTTTTACCCCAACCAGGAAGTCTAAACCAAATAGTCTCTCAGGAGGATATTTATAAAACTTGAATTCAGTGTGTCATTTCACACCATAATGGACGTTCGTACTCACGTTTCAACACCAGTCGGTAGTTATTTTTGATTTGTTACATTTTTGAGTGTTTTCATACATTTTGGACTAGTTTAACCACTCTGCTTCTTCGGTATGGAGTTAAAAGACGTGGAGAACAGTTGCTGTGTGGTCAGTGTTTCAGGGTTTTTTTCAGCAAAAAAGCCCATCAGCTGCAGCGGGGTCATCGTCCATCCTCAGACCGGCTCCATTATATGCACCGGCCTCCCGTTTTCACGCTTCATTACCGACAGAGAACCCCTCTCCTCGGAGGCCGGTGTTCTGTTTCCGCGCAGCTTCAGCAGCAAGCTTAAAATCCGCGTCAGCTGTCCAACTCCTCTGGACTCCGAACTGAGCCAACAGGAAGTGGCTTTCTCTCCCCACAGAAGCAGATCAGGTCGGAGGCAAAGGGAGGTCTCAGCACAGCTGCTGATGCTGGTGAACTGTTTGGAGTTCAAACAAGCCTTCCTGAGAGTTTTCAAGGAGGCAGACCAGTGGCGTTTCCATGGTGACGATGATGATCAAGATGATGAGTTGATTAGAGATGCACAGTTTCTCAGCTGGTTTGCTGTGCTCAGGGCAGATGTGTTGTCGGACAGCAGCTCAGCTTCAGGGGCCGTCCCCTGGCAGAGCAGTATGTCTCTCCAGAAAGGTTGCTCGGTTGTGGCCTGCGGCTCCCCGTTTGGCTCCCTCTGCTTGGATCTCTTCATCAGCACCCTCAGCCGAGGGATCATCAGTAACCTGGCTGGAGAAGACAACGCTGTAATCCTCACAGATGCCCGCTGCCTGCCAGGGACAGAGGGTGGGGGGTTGTTTGCAGTGAAAGGTGCAGAGTGTGTGCGTCTCATTGGGCAGATTGTGTCTCCGTTCGGCTGGAAGGCGAACGAGTGGATTGGCCTCACTCTGGTCTGTTCTGTTCATTGCATCTTCAGGAACATCATTCAGTTCACCAGTGATCAAAATCCATTCAGTGATGCTTGGCTCCATTCAGGAGAGGCTGACCTCCACATGTGCAGGACAGCTCAGGTGTCTGAAGCTGTTAAATACCCCACTGTGTGCTTGGTGGACAGTGGGCAGGTGTGGGGCTCAGGGGTTGTCGTCACTGCAAAGCTTGTTGTGACCTGCCGACACGTAGTCAACGGGAAGTCTCAAGTTGCTCTGACGTTCCATCATAGGGGAAGGTGACGAAATGGTTATAGAATTTTTAAAAATCTGTGAAGAAAACCATGTAGAAGTGCATCCAATAATTACTTCCTGAAAGTTTAATTAAAATCCACACAGACATTAGATATTTTAACAAACAGGGTTGACTCCAGCAGTAATGCTACAGTTTTAGGCAAGTATCTTGCTCGTTGAGTAGCATTTGAAGAGTGTGTTGTGAATGATTTTTGGCTGCAGCCACACCAAATTTTAGCACAGTATCTCTAAAATTGATTATTGTTGACTGAAAAGCAACAAATATGTAGAAAATCATAAATGCCATTCGTTAAAAGCCAGACATAATTGATTGAAAAAAGTTAAATGTTAAGAAAAATACATAAAATGATAATAAATTTATTCAAACTGATTGTAAAATTAACATATTAAATTGCATGAATAAAGACCCCAATAAACATTTATTAGGAAAAATTGAGAAGGCCAAGAGAAAAGACCTAAGAAATTTGCAATAATATGAGATCAATTTTTCCCCCCTCTATTACAGAGTTTGTCATATTGTTGGTGATGTCTTGTTCTCCACCAAATCGTCTTCACCGTATGATCTGGCTTTTGTTGAACTGAAAGTCCCCGTCCCAGATGTTGTGGTCCCTCGAATGTCAAAGAGCTTCATTCCAGGTTTGAAGTTTGATTCACGTTCATGAAACTGTAGGTAGGTTAGGTTCTCGTCCGTCTGTCTTCAGGTGAAGCTGTGGTTGTCATGGGATACGGAGGTTTGGGTCGAACCTGCGGTCCGTCGCTGACCTGCGGCGTCCTTTCCAAAGCCATCCGCCAGAACTGCCAGCCTGTCATGCTCCAGACCACGTGTGCAGTCCAAGCCGGGGCCAGCGGAGGTGCTGTGGTGTGCAAACACTCTGGAGAGCTGCTGGGTAAGGAGAAGTCCTACAAAACCACTTCTTGAACAGTGGGGGGCACTTGTTGACTGTAAAAAAGGCAGCATTCTCTTAGTTAATGTCTAAGCTGCTCTGTCTGCAGTGTGAAGAAACAATAATGATTTCTTGTGTTGCAGGTATTGTGTCCAGCAACACAAGGGACTTGGCTTCAAGAGTGACTTATCCACATCTCAACTTTATCATCCCGGTGACTGTTTTCCAGAGATTTTTGCAGGAATTTCACCACACCAGAGACATCAGTGGGTTTAAGGGGCTGAACACCACAGGACCAGAAATCAGACGGGTGTGGAGACTGCAAGGTGCACAAAGCAAGTTGTAACTCACGGTCACTGCTCTTTGAGACAAAAAAATAAAATAAAATAATTCTAAAAATAAATTGCAAAATCATAATTAGTGATTATGACTTTTCTAGTGTTTTTCAAACCAAATTTTTTATTTCAGTTGACACAAAACTTTTATCTAATTGGGGATTGCCTGTAAATGTAACAATAAAATGACAAGGAAATTACCAATAGAGCTTCTAGAGAGACTTGTTAATTAACTGTGTCTATTTATGTGAAGTCATCAAAATTAAATAAATTACGGAACAAACCGCATCTGATTTGTTATTTATCTTACAGTTATCAAAGACTGTTTTTGGAAGCATGTGTGAGGGTTTGAATCTGGTGCAGAGGTTTTGTTTCTAACGAGCGGGAGGAATATTCAGTGTTACAAGCTGTCAGGTTGCTGGAAATGATTGGTCCCTCTGGGTAGTTAAAAATGGCTGCTTTATATATCAGGTATGCAGACATCTGTTGGCAGGAATACCCCAGTTCCAACAAATACATGAGATTTCAGCCAGCGGGACGTTATCGGTGCTGATTTCCATCATCACAGAAACATGAAACTGAGAAAGGCATCTGAACGAGTTGGTTGCTGTCATTTGTACAATGCTAAGATGAGCTTTCTTTGTCTTTTACTCCTAAAGACATGCAGACACCCATACACTGAAAGGGTTTTGTTTCACTTTTCCCAGAGTGCAGAGTTCACAGTGGAAAGGAGTAAGAATGTCCTGTGGAGGAAGAGGTTTCTATAGTGTTTTGTATTGAGCTTTTGCTGATATAGACTGGGGTCAATATCTCGTTTCTGGGGATTTTCTATTCCTAAAAGCTATACTTTACTTCACAAAGAAGTAACATGGGAGGAGTGAGTCGACATGGAACACTTCTAAAAAACAGCACAGAAATAAGATTTTTTTGTAAAAATTCAAAGGGACTTTATGACACTTGGTATATAATGTGTACAGTACATTTCAGTTTTTTGGCTAAACGTCATCTAAAAATCTCCAGGGACTTAATTTTTTATGTTGGCTCAAATCTAAACCAAAGATGTAGCTAAATTTTAAGAAGCAGTGCTTGAAAACCTGAAAAAAAGTAATATTTTTGTTTTCATCCGTCCTATAAAAGTGAAGTTCAATTTTTTTTTATCAAGGTGAAAAATAGAAAATGACATTTGAAAACAAACGTGATGATCCCCAACTGTAAGAGAGGAAATCCCTTTAGCGTTAACTAGCTCAGCCAGTTGTTCACTGTTTTAAACAGGTGATAAAATCAGACAAGAAGTCTCCTGCAGAACCACTGAGAGGTCACTGATGATTCCGAGGAGCAACGTCACTACATATATCAAGACAATCAATTAAACATTTCCATTTGAAAGTTGTGCACTCTACTTCCTTTGTAATAAAGTTGCATGTAACAATGAAAAAGGATCCCTGATGTTTCTCATGAATGAATAAATTTTGATTTTTAGTTGTTTTGGTTCAGTTGTATATTTGTTTAAGCTTGACTCCAAAAGTTAATCAGTGTAGATGAACACGTAATAATAATAAAAAAGCACAGACACAGATTAACAGTGGCCAGCTGAGCCACTAAGATAAGTTTATTTTCTTAGACATTTTGTTTTTTATTAAACACAGTAACTGATCCACACTATGATATGATGCACACATGTCAGCTGTGCAGCGTAATCTGCCAGTCTTTCAAGGCGTTGACTAGTAGGTGACGTTCTGTCTTCTGGTACACACATTATTTACAAGCTAAGGAGTGACGAGTGAGAAACCTCTTAATAAGTCATGAATGAGACAGAGCACGACTGTCACACATGAGCAAAAGCATATGACAGAAAAAACAATGTAGTCAATGGGTGCTTTGTTATGGTCTGATGCGGCTTCCTTTCTTTATTGGCAGTTTTCTAAAACCCAACACTACTTCCTGAAATGTTGTTCTGCAAACAAATAGAAGAAAAGACACCAATCTAGACGATTAAAATGCACCCAAATGAGCTTTTCTTTTCTTTTTTTTCTTTCAAAGCAAGCACCTTTTTAAAGTTCCCAATACGCATAAGCTAAAATCCAGTTCAGGGATAGTTCAAACAACATACAATAAAAGAGAACAAAGATTCACAAGTATAAAGGACAAAAACCAGAACGCCAGAGCCATTTTTCTTTCTTTATAACACTCTCCTTTTCTTTGCCCAAATCAGGAACATCCTGCAATTATAAATAAGCATCTTTACCCTCCCAAACTATGTAATTCAGTGTTCTGAGTGAGCAGCTTCATCACGTCCATCGCCTTGCAGGATGTGTGTGTGTGTGTGTGCGCGTGTGTGTGTATGTGTGTGGGGGGCCACTGAGATGCTCCTGTAGAGAGGCTTTGTTACACCTTGACCCTTCACCAGATATATCCCCCGTCATCCACCTCCCCCACCTCTCCCTCCTCCTCCTCGGCCTCCTCCGCAGTCTCCTCGGCTCCTTTCTCCTCCTCATCCTCCCATCCGACCGCGCTGCCAAAATCTCCTGAATATGTCATTTCAGAATCTGCAAGAAGGAACAGAGAGCATGCTGGGAACTTAAATGTATGCATGCCTCTCTTTTAAACAGTGAGATTTATTTAAAAGGTAAAAGTATAAAGCACTGACAGCAGTGAAAAAAGGGGGGATGTGTTTGACTTTGTCTGGATTTTAATAGCTATTTCTAAACCTTGCCAGGGGAGCCATTCTTATCAGGCACAGGTTCAGTCCAACAAGGCCCCCATTTATCTTAAAGTCTTTTCTCACAGTGACAAGCAGCACTTTAGAATGCAAATGACTTTGGACACATGAATGTGGCACTAGTCCCCCTGAAGTAAGCTGTGTTGCTTGAGTTGAAAGGGGGCCTCTGTGCAGAATGCATATGAGTCTGCAGTCAGGAAGCAGTCATAACGGTTCGGATATTTTAAACCGCTTCTCTAATAGACGGCTAACTCTTGTTTGTGCACGAACAGCTGACAAAATCTGTCAGGCCTACCGCAGTCTGGTTTGCCACGAATCCTAGATCCGGCTACTTCTCCTCCGTTTTGGTCGGCGCACCAGCACTCGCCCCTGTCGCACTGCTGCTTCCTGTAGTAGCCGTCTTCATTGCAGCTGGGGATGAATCGACCTGGAAAAACACACGAGCGAGCGCACACATGCACACACACACACACACACACAGTAAATTAGGCGTAGAAAAACGAACTTACATTACAAACCACATTATCTCTGAGCTGGTAATGGAAACAACACAGGCTGATATCCAGCAAAGTGCCTGTCATCACACATTGCACTGATCTGAGGTGAGAATGTAACGTACCCAGCATATGTTGCAGCCAGTTCCATATTCTATGAATACAAATGCGCTCGTGGAGCAAGATGTAGAGAAATAAGGCATAGATTGTACAGAAACAATAGAAGCAGCAACAAATCGCCTGGATAAAAACAATGCAAAAGGGCCTTAAACATTTAGAGTTTATAATGGTCACCTAGGATGATGATTATAGTTGCAGGGAAGTTTATTCAGAACACACCTTATAAAATGTTGGTGTTTTTCCTCACATAGTCATAAGTGGGTGTGTTTAACATTTTAATGTCATCATCTACGTTGAAGGTAAATATACCAGAAGCAGGTATTGCCATTTTGTTGTAACAGTAATAATAATAAAATCAAATAAGAATCAGATACAAATGTTTTTTCTACTTCTTCCGGGGCAGATGGCTCCGATGATCACCACTCTCTGTCCTTGAAGATTCCTGACTCAGAGCACAGTCAGCTAACCAAAATCTGGAGTGCACAAACACACACACACACTCAAAAACACACACACGTCCAGATCCTCACTTATTCACGCTCTTCCATATACATTGGCTGATTTTTCTTTGCCGTCTGTCAGCATCGTGTTCTAATCCACCCAAGGACTAATCCCCACCTCCTTCTTGTCAGCTACTCGACAAAACTCTCAGCCAAGAAAGGCACATCAAAACGGGTCGCTAACTCTTACCGAGTCAAATCAAATACCCACCAAACTTTCTTATGCCACCATCCAGGACTTGAATCCTCTCAAGTTCAGCCAGACAAGGCGGCTCTAAAAAGGGAAGAGAAAATTGTCCAAATTGTTGCTTAAATAGTTCAGATCTTTACAGATTTATAGTGAAGGCAGTTATTTGGACAGTGCTAGTCCAAAACTAAAAATACGGACACAAACATCACTTAGGGAACTCACTCTCTCTCCAGAAGCAGAGGCACCATTCAGCAGTGGACACTTTGCTGTCCCTGTAGGAGTCGCAGGAGTTAAAAAAAGGCCGAATGCAGACCTCATATTTGTCCAGGTTGATGGCAGCCAGTTCGGCCTGATCGAGGTACAGGTCATTGTTGGTGTCTAACTTGGAAAACATCCAGCCGATGGAGTCCTTGCAGCTGGCAACCAGGCTCCTGTCCAGCACTGCCAACACATACAAACTTGTATTTATTTCAGCAGACAGCTGCACAAAGAGAGGGTAAAATTGTGGCAGCACTCTTGCATACATCACCAAGCTTTATCTGATGTTGTCTTTGTTTATTAGGCTAAAACCATCCAATACTATCTATCTACATATTTAGCAAATGAAGTACCAATATAATTAATTCTGGTCAGCTAGTGCTGAAGAGTTTCCATAATGTGTGTGACAAACAATACATCAAATGTGGACCACTCACACCTAGATGCTCGGAAAGTGAGGGCAAGTGTGGGGACATTACTTCTTTTATTATGTATATTGAACAAATCCACAAATAGCCTGCCATAGCCTATTTGAAAGCAAACA
>JAVKLF010000073.1:7684723-7695099 GCA_034783495.1 Millerichthys robustus | reverse complement strand
GGGGATCGAACCGGCAACCCACCGGTCACAGAACGACTCCCCTAACCACTCCTCCACAGCCGCCCCAGACAAGGTGAAATGCCCATGCCATTAGGTAAGGTATAAGGTATATATTGTAAGTGAAAACCTTGAAGGAAGAACAAAATGTTTTGTGACAGTCACAAAGGACGACACAGAGAGAGGATGGAGAAACATGACAGGCCAACAATGTTCGGCTCTTTTTTTTTTGCAGAACGTTTAGGAGTGTGTGTGTGTGTGTAGTGGTGACAGTGTAGAATAGCAGAGCCGGAGGGAGTTTCAGGTCAGAAAGAAACGTGAACACCCTGTGAGTGAGGTTTTTCCCTTCAGTCTGTTCATCTGTAACTCACAGGGATGGATTTGTTTGTCAGAATGAAGCAAAAGAATCACATGATGCTCCTTAACCAAACAATACTGTACAAGCTAGAGTGCAGTTCAGCTGCTGATCCATGACATTGACCATAAACTGATTTCTTCAGAAGATCAATTATTTGTATTTTCTTTTTTTTTTTAATGAAAAACTACTGCACCTTCATGACACTGCTGATGTTTTAGTTACAAGGGGTGGATTAATTTTATTGAAACTTTCAGGAAATAATCATTGGATGTATTTCTACAACCAATTAATTTTTGGAGCAAATGCAATTAAAAATGACCTCCACAGCCAACTTTACTGAGAAAACTCAAAAATAGGTACAATTTACTAAATTTTACAGATTTCGAGCTTAAATTTGATGTGGTAGCAGCTGAGCATCACTTAATGTCTTAAATGTTTCTTGGACTGTTGGTTTGTATTCTCATCTTTTATTATTTAGAGCACATAAAGGACATGAAACTGGTGATGCAGCAACAGCTGAAACCAGTTTTGCTCAACTCAAAATCCCCACAGAAAAACATTGGCAGCACTGCTAAATATTGCAAGTGGTTCTGAAGAGAGCAGTTCACTCAGGGACATGTCACGGTATGAGCACATCTAAATAATGACGGAGATTCTATTCTCTGTCTAATGCAGTTTAATCGCTTATCTTTGACTTTGCATGAACTTTTTCCCTTCTCAAAAACCTATAATTTGGCTTTGCGGTCTTTATGTCTAAAAGTATTTGGTATATTCCTGTAAATAGAATATAAAAAAACATTTTCTACAGGTTGCAGAACTGACTAAATTATATGATTTATGCCAAGCTTGCTAAAAAAAATTGTTCGATTCGAAAAATATGACTTTTGATTCAAATGCCTTTAAGTTTTGCAAACAAAAAGACAGAACATGCCTGTGCAAATTCTCAGCTATCCGGGTCATCGCAACAGCAAACAGGCTTAAATTGGAGGCAAGGAGTTACCAGAATTGACAAAGACTCCTTGATAGGTGTCGAAACATTTGCGGGAAAAAACTGAGCTAAAGTCCGGTTGCCTCCGATTCAAGCCTGTTTGCTGAAGTACAAAACATACTGTATAGTATGTAAAAGCAGCATGTGGACAATGATGTCTGAGTGCTTTTAATAGAGACAGTCTACAACTGTGATAAGCACAAATTCACGTTGCCATATGTTAGACTTTGTCTCAGATTCGACGAGAGCATATCAATACTATCGAATAACTCTCATTTAAAACTACACAATGTTCTGATGTGCAGTAGTCATATAGTCAACTTTGATGTCTTTAACAGGCTGTCAAACAAATGTGTTACAACAGAAGCCATGAGATTCCAACTTAAACGATCAGGGGAAAATGAAGACCCAACTTTTTCTTAAGCTAATATTTGGAGTAAAGGCTATTTGAAAAAAAAGTGTGTACTGTGCTGAGGCTTTGATAAAGAAGAGTGCGCCTCAGCAAAAGTGGCCAAATGTTACAGTTTTTTTTCTCCCCTGAGAGAGCAGGACTGTTTCTGCTTCTCCCAGCAATAAATCAAAACCAACAGGAAAAAAAAGGCTGCCTTAGCTCTAGCTTCAGGTGACGCAGGCTCACAGAGCCGGTGCCAAGTCCTGAACTCACTGCTGAAAGGCTGACAAACGCTGGACAGAAAAAGACAAGATATTTAACGTTATATTACATATTTCTGTCTTCTTTATTATAACAGTTTCCTCCGTGTCTCTAATGTGTTTTATATTGCAGCCACAGCTCGGAATAAAACACACAATGCAAAAACTAAATGATTTTTTTCTGGCCTAAACACAAACAGGTTCAAAAAGATGCAGAACTGTCTGAATTAATTCAAGTTTCTCCACTTACATGTCTTTAATTGCCTCTTTTGATTTCTGAATGGAAGCAAAATGGGAGCAAACAATTCAATGCACCTTTTTTGTGTGTGACTATCGTTATTAAAATAATTTGCTCTGGAAGGTAAAGATGAAGAATAAAACATTGCATTTAGTCCAATACAGTGCACATTTGAAAGATGCCAAGTCAGTCTAAAGGTTTGAGCCACAGCCCATTTAAAAATGCACATGAATGAACAAAACAGGGATTACAGCTTCTTTATTGCCTGAATTTAAAAACTTGCATGTTAGCGCCATCGTGTGGCTCTCACATAACCTAACGAATAATTAAAAAATAATAATTTAGATACATTTTTATAACCTTTAATGTCCTTAAGTGGGGGATATTTTTTTGCATTTTCCCCAATTGCACATGTGAAGCAGAGGGCTGCCATTTAAGTTGCTCAGGAAGCAGCTGGGGGATGGGGGGTTAAGGGGCCTTGCTCAAGGGCCCAGATTGGAGCAAAGGAGGGTTTCCCACCCTTTTTCTTTTGTTGTTGAAAATGGGGAGTTGAACCTTCTGATTGCAGACTCACCCCCACTAATAATCCGATAATTTGGCTTCAAATAAAGAAAAGAACACAGAAAGTGATTACTAAGTTCAATTCTCTGATGCTTTTTTCACTCCAAAATCAAATTGAAAAATCTCAATTTCAGCTTGAAAGTCCACACTGTCATGCGAAGAATGCTCTAAATACAGTAACAAAAAAAAAAAAGAAACCATTAAAATGTTGCGCATTTAATGTATTTGGGACAGGATAAAATGTTAATGAGAGACAGGCCTAAGTTTGACACATGATTGTGAAGTTTTGGCAGCTTCATTGATTTTAATTAACTTGTTTATGTGACATCTACCACTGAAGCTTTAGTGCAAGACAAGTCTTTAAAGTAGCTATTAATAGAAATAAGGAAAAAAGCAAATAAAATGAAACAAAAATAAATGTGGGGTCAGAATTAACATTTTTGCTTCCTTGTGGTTTGGATTTCAAACTAAACTGAAATGGCTTAAAATCAGAAGTCCTGAATTGAATTTTTTTTGTGTGTAGCCCATTTGAACTTTTTGTTTATTTTCTTTCCTCTTAAATTAATTTATCATCCAGGACCTGTTTGACTGATATGTCTACAAATCTAAGGCTGGTTGAACTTCTGTTTAAGTCTCAATTATCAGCTGTTAACTATAAACATTTTATATCAATTCAATTTTGAAATCAACCTTTTCTTTTTCAATTTGCAATATAACTTCAATACATGTGACACCAACACAGATGTGTTGAGCTGAGAGGAAATTTCCACTAACCTCATGACAGCCTGAACCTCCCCCTTCCTATCTGCTAATTTACATCACAAATCTATTCTCCATTTAAAGAATCACATGGACTTTAACGTCGTATGATAGCCTACGTAAAAAAAGTCACATACTGTAAACATGTTGAATATGGTTCGCAAAAAATCCATTTAAAAAATTGACAGTGAAGGCCTAAAATAACCACCTTCTTTGTTACCTAGAAAAGTATGGACATTTGTACTAAATCTGAGACAAAGAGCACATCAGTAAAAATTATTTTGCGACAAAAATCCAAACTTCATCCATTGCGGAGGTTTAGAGATAGGCTACAATTTAAATCAGGATTGTTTTCCCTCAGGTCAAAACTTTCAAACCATTAACAGCGGGTCTACGTGCAGGACGTGTGGTTCACTGCTTTCCTCACGAATCGATCTTTCTGCAGGTTTTTCTTCGTGTTTTTGTGAATTTCAGCACGGTGGCCGGGTCTTTGAGCTTTAAACTGCTTTAGCAGCTTTGTTAACTTTTTAATTAAATGAAACAATTTGTAAGTTTGATTAGGAGAAGTCCATTCTGGAGAGTGGGGTGTTGACTCATCAAAAGTGACCAGGCAGATCGGTGAGCTGAGAACGTGCGCTGCAACCTGATTGGCTGAAAAATGCGTCGTGGGGGCCGCTTGCCTATATAAGGCTTTGTTCCATTGTTGCTGGCGTTTTCTTTAGCTGGTCCCACTCAGGAGCAGGAGGAAGGCCAACTGAATGAGGATACAGCCGCACTTTCCTCTTTATTTTTTTTTTTAAGATTGATTTTATTTAACTGGGCTACTGTCTTTTAACTGCAATCGAAGCATTTTATAAATGTCTTTTTCTTGCAACCAATCTCTGGATGGCAGTTTCCCTCCGTCTCCAGCGGAGGACAGGGGCTCTCAGAGGCTGTCCTGGATCAGTCTCCTGCAGAAGCTCACCGAGCTGAAGGGCAACAAACGCTCAAAACATCACCTCTGCAGGAGTGAATCAGGTACCTTTCTGTCTCAACGTCATTAGGAATGATTTTTACGTTTTATGCATGCATTTTTAATAAACTTTACTAACTTCAGTTCTTTTGTTACAGGATCGGTAGCAGATGTGTCCCTGTCTGAATCAGACCCTACTTTCTTCTGCTACCCCCCAGAGGAGACCTTGGCTACAGAGGTGGCGTCCACCATCACACAAAGCCTTAACAATGGATTCCACATCATGTGCTGCTCCAAACTCATCCTACCTGACTGTCTTATGCAACACCTCACTGAAGAGTTGCTTCACTTAGCTGTGAATGAGCCTTGTGGGCTCAGGGGGGCCCTGATTGACCTGTGCGTGGAGATGGGGGACCAGGGCTCATTGTGCACTGTAGATCAAATCGCAGTGGATTCCACCCTGGTCCCAACTTTCCATGTGACTCTGGTGCTGAGGGTCGAGGCCAGCGGACTGTGGCCAAAGGTTCAGAAGCTCTTCAAAGGTGGGAAGCCACCTTCTGAGACGTCTCATCGACACCACAAAACCCTGAAGCTGAGCAGCAGCTTTAGGGCCATCAAGAGGAAACTATACAGCTCAGGAGAGCTGCTGATCAAAGAATGTTTTTGATTTTAAGAAGCACCCAGCTGCCTTAAATGATAAACTGCAAAAAAAAATTTTTTTACCTTTTTTTTTTTTTTTAAGAAAAACACTACCAGAAACACTGAATTGCACTGACATAAGTCTTGAATCACGCCTGTAACGTTAATCTGAGGACCAACTGAAGTCTCATGGCAGCTACTCGCCTGGACTTATCGGTGAAGATTCATGTCTGAACATGAATCTACTTTCTTTCCCACAAATGTGATGTGATGCCTGTCAGGGAATTATTTGATAGTCAAATGTTACCACCAGGATCATGTTTTGTACTTGGAAAAACAGAATAAATTATTTTCTATTAACTCTTGCGTTTTCTGTTCCTCCTTTCCTACTTATCTTGACCTTTTGAATTCTATTAAGATAAAATGAAATTAAGTTATTCCATAATGGCTCGGCTCAAAAGCAAGTTTGAAAAAGAACTATCCATTAATCATTGAACAAATTTTATTCAAATAAATGTATACAACTTTAGCTTGTTAATTTAATAAATATTATTTTTTTAGCTGTGCAACAAATTTCCATATTTATGATCCAACAGGCTACAAGCAAATCCACAAAACGCTGACTCCTGCACTGTTAAAAGTAAAAGGAATATTTACATAACTATAAAAAAAATTACATTTTCCTCATGAGTGGCTCAAACAGTCTGAGAAGGCCTGAAAGTTCTTATTTTCTAGGGAGAAAAAAATGTTTAAGCTAACCAACAGCTTTTAGTTTTTCAAAGATATCAATGTTCTCACATTCCATTATGATTGGACTCATTGCTGTCAAGAGGGGAGTGTAAGAAAAAGTCAGCAGTCAAGTCAAAGCTTCTCACAGTTCCACAGGATGTCAGTTTAAATTGAGGTGCCCCTCCAATGAGGCCTGCTGCTCACAAACATAAGGCATATTTTCATTTTCTTGGTTTGCTGCAGGAAAATGTTCCAATTTGAGTGGGTTCCGACTGATTTCTTCAGTCATTAGATTCAAACCTGTTTAAAAAAGAAAACAAATTAGATTCATCTCTATTTGTGCATTTATCATGTGCTTTTGTGAGCACGTTCTACCTATAGGAAGCTATCAATGTCATTAAAACCATTTTCAAAAAACACTTCTGTAAAAACTTGACCCTTGACCAACCAGGATCTGCTACTGACGTCTGCAATCTGACAAAAACAGAGCTGACCCTTCAATATCTGGTGCCAGATTAACAAACTACGATAAGCTAACAGAGCTGATGAAATGCTGACTAAATGATTAAACAGTTTTTTGGTGGAAAAAGTTTTTACAATTCATGTACTGGTATAATGGCAGAATTCCAGTGATGTCTGCAGAAATGTACCTGTGTTAGTGCATGTATTTACTAGCCATCCAGTATAACCTGGATCTCAGATAGTTTGGAACAGCTAGGAGTCCCCATTCTTTGTGCTCTTTGGTACAGTTCAGAGTCCCCAAAGTAACGAGCACGATACAGCAAGCCTTCCTCTGAAAGAACAAAAATAAACAGTCAATTTTCATAAAAAATCAGAAATACACTAATAATTTACAGTACATCGACTTGAGTAAAACTTGGGTGCATTTTTGTTTGAAAAGAGCTTTTTCTGCAAATCTCAGGCTAAGAATATATCTGAATTTGAGACAGTAATAAAACACAGGAATAACAGCAACAATAGATTTATCATGTTTACCAGTTTTGGAAAAAAACATGTTAGATAATTTACTTGTTAATTCTTAAAATTAAGATATATTTTTTAGATTTTCTGAAGTATTTACAACTGTAAACTTAAAATATTTTTTGGACAAAAATGTTATAGTGGAATGAAAAATGTATGATGTATTTTTTTTTTTTATAGTGAAAAGGTGTGCTAAGATGCTAAAGCACCCGTGACAGATAGTAGTTTATGCCACACAGGTTAAGAGAAGACGGCATTGAAGCAGACATGTTAGAAACTTTTAGCTTTAGTGCATAGTTTCCTTTACAGTGAATGAAATAAATAAGACAAAATATATAACTGGCATTCTACAAGTAAACTGAATACAAGGAAACTTTGTTTTCATTAGCATAAGAAGCTGTTGTTTAAAGTGCAAATGCATGTTTAAATGGGTGGCAGGTGATGTGAGAAAACAAACAAAAAAAAGGATCACAAACAGTTGTGGAAACTAAAAAACAAATTTAGCTTCAAAAGCACAAAAAATCATATTTGAGGGAAATTCTGAAAGTGTAAGCAACTGCTATGGTTTTAGCTTTTAGCTAGACACTATATTGAACACCCCAATTTTTGATTATACTAGTTTTGTCAGTTCACTAACCTGGCTGAAAAATAATCAATATTAAACATGCTTTTAGAATTGAAAACTCACTTTGCTGCTTCTCTTTCCAGCAGTTGTTTCTTAGATTAGAGATGTAGTCTTCTTCTACACTTCTCTCAACATTCTTCAGGTTATTGCCTGTAAATTCTTCATTGAAACGGTCCCCCACGTAGAAAGGCACCTTAAGGTGTGATGTATGCCTTTTGTGAATATGTCCAGCTGACCTAATAAATAGGAGGTACAACGAGACAGAAAGTGAAGCACTTTTGCACAAAATCTGAATGCTCCGAGAAATCTGAAACACTTACTGACGATAACTAAGGCTGTATGGAGGCTGTGTCACCATCAACTGGCTGAGAGCAGAAACAATGATGAGGATTAGGATGGGCATCAGCTGGACCAGCAGAGCAAAACCTCCCTATTTTGAAGAAAAAAACAAACAAACAAAAATTTACAGACTATACACGTTTTAAATTAGGTTAATCTTAAGCTTAGGACTTACATCTCTCTGCTGTTCCCGCCTTTCATGTCTATTCTGGTGAGGGAAGTGCATTCTTCCATTTCTGTAAACATGAACATTATCTAAGGAAAAAAAAAGTTAATTTAGTGGTGCTGTGACTGTAAAGTAGATGACGTTTCAGTTCAAGAATACACATATTTTCAGCAAACTCAGTTACAACAAGACTTGATCCCTGATTATGACTTTCATCTTGACATTTCCATACATTTAAGAAATGTATGAATTTATAGGCTTCATTGAGGTTAGTCTGTAAATAGTTCAACTTAATTAGACTGGTCAGATTTTAAGAAATTCAATAGCTTTTATTTGTTGTGCATGTTCTCAATGTTTCCTATAAAATGTCAAAATTCAAGTCATCAACAAAACAAAGATGATTATTATATTTTTTTAAGGTAAATGTTGCAGCAAATATGATCATTGCCTTCTTACATGGTGGTATCAACGCATGTTTTGAAAAAAATGTCAACACAAAAAAGGAACAGATTCACGGCGAGTTAGATGGTTCTTCGTTCTTGTGCGTGCACAGAAACTGATCGACAAGAGGCAACCAACAAGTTAATTATAACACAAATCTCATTGACCGCTTTTTACGTTTCATTAAAATGATTTTGCTTGATAAACAGAACACACTGACAGTAAAAGTGTTGCCATGCTCATTGAGTGATCAGAAGTGATTGAATCTTACTTCCCTGCTTTATATGCAAATCAATTAATCCACAAGTGACAGCCCTTCCACTGTCAACTACAAACAAATCAGTAGGTCTTCTGAAAAACCCTGAACTACAATGACTTGAATAATGTTATAATCCTGTTTAGACATGCATGGATTTCCATATATCTGGTGATAATCAAACATATGAGTTTTGTCTCCCTCCCGGTGCTTTTTTTCATAACAATTTGTGACATAAGTCGAGTTTTATATGCAGCTTTGAACCTTCAGATTTCTGTCAGAATATTATAAATAATACCATGCCTCAATTACACCCGTCACCTGATTTTCACTTACTTGACGGGAAGCCTCCACCAAAGAACATGTTGAAAAGGTCCTCAGGCGAGATGTCTGCTTCAAAGTCCTGATGATGTCTGTGTCTGCTCGGGTGTGTTCTCTCTTCTCCATACTGGTCATATTGCCTTCGTTTTTCAGCGTTACTCAGAACAGCATATGCATTACCGATAGCTAAAAGAGATACACAAATGTTTATTTAACAACCCCAGAGTTCAGTGTTACCCGTAACAGAAAAGTGATCAAAAAATACAGTTACCTTTAAAAGCTTCTGTGGCTCCTGGTGCATGATTTTTATCTGGGTGAAATTTCAGAGCCAGCTTTCTATAAGCCTTTTTAAGATCCTCCTCAGAAGCAGTCTTTTCCACTCCCAAAATTTGGTAGTAATCTTTGCAGCCTTTAATCCTGCAACAATAGTAATACGCAATAATTAACAGTAATAACTGAAAACAGAAAGTGCAAATAAAAAACAAACAAGATTTCCTGTGCTGCAATTAGTTGAAGGATCACTTTAATGCACCAGTGACATGCCGCCACCATGTAGTTTTCATATATGAAGCTAGCATTGCACACAAATTGAAGGATAAATGTTCTAATTGAAAGCTGTAATTATACACAGAGAACCAGTTCTTTACTCTTATAAAGCTTTATTTCATCTAAAGACACCATTTTACTTCCAGAGCCGGTGTGGCTTTGGGGGAACTCTAAACAAAATGGCCTCAATGTCATGTATTCTATGCATGCTCATAGAAAATCTTTGTCCCACTCCTTGGGATGTCTTTGTTACATCAGCATTGCAATGATGACACCATAAACAAGGAAATACATTCTGTTAAAGTAACATTTCCACTAAACTAAACCAATACTTGTTAAGTCTATCTGAAACTCAGTTCAAATATCCAACACATTGTAGGCACAGAGTGTATTTAAACACCACATGCAAAATGTGTGTGGCATCTACCATTCAAAATATTGCAACCAACTGGTTGTATAGACTTTGTCATAACCTCAAGCCACAATGTCATTTTACTATTGTACATGTTGATCTAAACAGCTCTGTCGCTACCCCACTCAGCAACTCAGAGGCATGACAAACTCCTACTCTTTGGTACATTCATAAAACCCCACAAGACGGCATCTGAGGCCCAGCATGAAAACATTTTGTAAAATCGGTTGAGCTGTTTTCCTGCTCCAACACATTTGATTCAATGGACCTTACCAAGCTCCGCCCACAACCGGCCCAGAACGTCTCACGCGGCCGCAGGTCTCACAAACAAAGCTTTGCAGCGCTTTTTTTTCTATGTAAACATGGCGTCATCCATTCGGACTGACTCTCTGAAGAGTATTTCTGAGTCGATTAGTG
>JAVKLF010000073.1:7672049-7684043 GCA_034783495.1 Millerichthys robustus | reverse complement strand
GCTTGTGTTTGTGAGACGGCCGCGCTCGTGGTAGCCGCCCTATGACGTAAAATGGGCATCAGCCAATGAAACGCGGCCCCTCGGGTAAGGTCCATAGGTTGCATTACCTCTTGAGCACGTTGACAATTATGCAGAAACAAGACAACAATTCCTTTATTTGAATCAGGTTTAACACACCTGATTCAATGGAGATATTTGACACATGCAAGACAGTGGCCCTTAAAGACCAGAGTTTGGCATTCCTATTTATTGACAAGCACATATTTAGTTTAACATGTCTCTGAGGAAAAAAAGGTTATCATTTTATTCGTGACTACAGAAATAACACTAATCTGAACCACAAGGGCAGATGATAAAGTGCACTGACTTTCTGACAGCCTCCAGCTGCTCTGATGAGTAAGACTTGGCCGAGTCGGTGTGCTCGTGTGACGGATCAGCCCCATGATGATCTCTGTCCCTGCGGTGCCTCACACCGGCTCCATCTCCGTTCACAGTACTGCCATTTTCATCCGGAGGCTTTCCATTTCGAGATAAAGACTCCAAAAGGTCTATAAAGAGAGAGCGTTGCCTTATTATTCAAGGTTTACACTAGTCTGGTAGTGATTTCGCTACTAGACTTCAGATCAGCACTGATGAAGGACCTAAATAGAATTTCAACGCCTAATAGCTCAGTTTACGGCAACATGTGAGTAAATACAGAATGGGTAATTTGTTAACTGTGGCTAAGAAACTACAAGTACCAGTTACGGCTGGTAGCCATTCATGCTAACGTTAGCTTATTAGGTTTCACACTAGCTGGCCTAACAGACATCATAGCTGTCGAGAGACAGACGCTCAGTCAACGTACTTTTGGCATGATCTGTCGGAAACAAGCGCTGAGCCTTCTCTAGAAACTTCCTGGCTTTGTCGAGCTGATTGTTGCTGACCGCATTCAGGGCTATTTTAATGCACCGCTCTGCTTCGTCCTTGTTTGAGTCCATCTCGACACAGCGGAAATGTTTACTTGCCCTGGGACGCACAAGAATGACGCCATCCGCTGTCAGACGAGTAATTAAGACGTCACTGTAGTCTTCAAGAGCTACTTTCTGAATTTCAGAATTATCTACAATAGCAGAAACATATAAGTAATAATTAGTGAATTGGTAGATAAGAACAAATATTCAGTTTAAATTGTCTCAGATCAAAATTTCACCAGGATGCAATTTTACCGCAAAGTTACCGGTAAGCAGTTATTTTTAAAGTGAGAGAGCAACATACGTTTTATAAAAACCCTAAGAGGTTTGTAAGCCAGTTATTCTTATTTGAACTGCTGCTGTAAAAGTAACATCTGCCTGTACATGTAATAGCACAAATACCTTTATAGCCTTGGTTTGCCCTCTGGTGGATAATTCAAAACTTACATTTAAATTTAATCCATTTTAAAACTACAAAATCGCAACATCCAAACTTTATTGTTTCTGCTCTGGCACTTCACAATATTCTGAACAAAATAATTGAGTTGGTTCAATAAATTTTTGCCAATGTTTGTGGTTAATTTAAAACTAATATACTTAAAGGTACAAGTGCTCAGTTAAATTGATTACTTTATGTGATGACCATTTTGATCTGACTAGATAATACATATTTAGTTGTAAATTTTGTTTCTCTACAGATTTTGGAGTTTTGACAATGTTGCTATTGCGATTTAAGTTGGATTTTTATTTTCAAATGTTTAGGCCTACCTTTCATGCAGTCTACAGAGTGCATGAATTTCACCTGTGATATCCACATCTATAACTATGTGATCATAACATAAAGGTGTTCATTTTCGTTTATATAACGAAGTAATTTTTTCCCCACAGTTTAAGAAACCATAGCCTCACATTTTCAGTAGAATTGATTTTAAGGTGCACGGTACGGAGCCCAGCTGGTACCCTGTCTCAAAATTAAATTAATTAATTAAATTTAATGCATGGGTTTGCAACACATTCCCTTAGTTATCTGCAATAACATAAAATACCAACAACGTTTTTGTAGTAAACAAACATAACTAACTAACAAACTAACAAACTAAACTAAAATAATAGTTTGATTCTCTGAATAATAATTTGTTTCGAAACCTGGCATCTACGGGGCTCCGTACGTTTCACGACACGAACCTGCTTTTTGACCGCGTTGCTAAGATACCGCCTTCTTTTTTTCCGTCTGTACTCTTCCGCTATTTCAGCTGCAAGTGAAAGTTGATCAATAAATAGCAGTTAGTCTAATACTGTTTCTGTTTAGAAATGCTAACATGATGAAAGAAATGCGTCACTTTCAGACGTCTCACGCAAAGAGGGACTTGTAAGTTGAAACGTAATGAATTGTTTTAGCGGTGCTATTCACATTATTCTGAGGTAGCAAATAAAGCTAATAAAATCGAACATACATTTAGCTCCGTGTCACGTCTTGGCTGCCATTAGCTCACTATTATTAGCTCTAGAAGATGTCTTGACTTGATGATAGTGAGGCACGTTCTTTAAAAACGACCACAATGTCTTTGACTGCCGATATAATACGTATTGTTTGCTAGCTTATTGTTAGTTTATGGTACCTTGCCAACTGCATCAACTTTTTGTTATTATTTGTCAAGCGTAATGGAATATAATAACATTCTTAAAAAAGTTGCAGAAATCTGCCTGACCCTCATTTTGGTAAAATGGTCAAATCATAATAAAAAGGTTGGCTGCCTAAATATCTTCATTACTTTCCAGGTTTTCGTTGTAAAAAGATTTAAAATCTGATATGTTCAAAACTTTGACAGATCCTTTCTTTCTTTAGCAGTTAATTTGGATTAATCTTCATACAGCCTGTCAGAGCTAGATTACAATGGATTCTCAAGGAAGGTAAAGCACATATGTTAACCAAATCATTTCCTAAATTAGTATTACTTTTATTGGTGCGATTTCAGTGGAGAATTGTGCTGTTTATAATCGGAGTATTGCCTAGCCATGACCGCATTTTGTTGAATAGCTTTGCTTCTCTTTATGTTTTCCGCCTTTCTCTTTTTGTACAGTTTGGCTGATAAAGTCAAGCCGGAAGAAAAAAGCAACAATGCTTCACAAACAAATGAAAACGTGGATCTCTCTTCTGAACCACAAACGTCTAACATAGCAGAAGACCACACATCAACTGAAGATAAGCCAGATAGCTTAGCTTCTAAGAATTCAGTGGATTGTGAGTCTTCGAGTGAACCGGATAAATCTGATCTTGCAGAAAACAAAAGTAACTCAGCTCTAACACCCAGCTCTAATGGGCAGAAATCCAGGAGACCTGATTCACCTGGTCCTCATCTGGGTAAAACAACCTGTGTTAATACATGCTCTGAAAATCCAAAACACAAACTTTGTCCTAATCTTAGTCACAGGAAAGTTGAAGGTACACCCAGTGACGGAAAAGTGCTGAGCCCTGACAGCCCAGTATGTAAAACGACATTTAGCAACAAATTTACAGACAGGCGTGATGGTGGAAGCCCGTGTGCAGAGGACTCTGGTGTTGAAATGGCTCAGGAAGTGGAATCTCAGAAAGTTGTCAAAGATTCTGACTCTGAAAGTTCGGCCAAAGAAAGAGTTCCTTCTGCCATAAACATTGAAAATGAGGACGTTGAGCCAATGGAGTGCAGTAGCTCATGTACTATGAGTCACGACTTAAAGGAAAACCCATCAGATGCAAGCTTCAAAGGGTACCTTTAAATATTTTTATTCTTATGTAATGAATGAGTGAGAGAGTGAATGATTGTTTGTATTTATGTGGCCCTGTGATGGACTTGCGACTTGTCCAAGGTGTATCCCGCCCCTTGCACTGTGACTACTGGATATGGGCACCAGTGATCCCTGTGACCCTGAAAGGAAGAAGCGGGTTGAGATAATGGATGGATGTAATGAATGGGCTACTCTTCATTTACTGTCATTATCACTGGTCCTCACTTACGGTAATTTTGCACAATAATGTGCTTTTCTTTAGCAGAATTCCATTGCCAATGCAGAACTTTGACAAAAGATGGCTGGGGACACCCATAGATGAGCTCAACAGACTACCACAGTGTTCCCCCCCTCTGTCTCCCCTGAAAGCAGCACCTAATCACTCTGTCACAATCAGGGTGAGTTAACAACCACTTGTTTATTTATGGATCTTTGTTCGCAGAGGAGAAGTTTGTAGTCAGAACAAGAATGAAGATGTGATAGGGCAAAGTTTGCAGACAATACCCTTGGTGTTTTTAATTAGAAACAAGACAACGTAAATACACTGTTTAGACAAAGACAGTGTAAATAAGATAAAAAGAAAGATGACACTGGGATGAGATGAACCCTTCTTTGTTATTCCCTCTGGGCCTGGTGTCAGTGGAGATCCTATCAGTTTGTCTTCCACTGCAACTCCCACAAGAAAACTAGCAGTTCTGATGTGTGGCTGCAGCAATTTATTAACTATCAGATTATACACTTATCCTAAAATTATAAGACTAACTTTACTCATAGGATCTCTGTTTAATGAAACTTATAAAATAATTTCACTTGTTAAACCAGTTGAATGGCATTTTTTAAATGCACATAAATTTCATGTTAAAGCAATAGGCTTCTATATTGGTCATAAGTAATCTGTAACGTGTTGTTTTTCTGTCATTAATTCTCTGTTACAGACGGATCTCCTCAGAGAGGGTGAGATCCCTGTCCCCTACCCCTCCAAGTTCAGAGACACTTGGGATGAAGGTTCGGTGAAGATGCCCTGCTCTGAGAAAAATCTTTTTCCTGTGGAGACAGAGGTAAACCTGTAGTCCTGTGCTTTCAATGTATCACAGCTCTTATTGATACATTTGATTCTTTGACAAAATGGCAACGTATGCTCCTGTGTATGCTTTTATAAAACATGTATGCTATTTTTCTTTGTCACAAAGGATGGTGGTCTACAAAGTCGGTGGGAGCTAATTCGAAATGCCCTGCAGAGGGGCTTCAAAAGTTGTCTGGATGTGAGGGTAAGACAGCTGCATGTGTTTGAAATGCTTTGGAGGATTTCTAGAGAGCGATCAGCTAGATGCATTCTTTTATCAAACACTTTTTCGGACAAGTTTTCCGTGTTGTGATTAAGTAGTGCCGAACAAACTTGTCCTTTTGTGTTTGAAAAACAAGGAAAATGAAAATAGATGCCATTTAGCTTTTAATTTGCCTTTTGTAGATTCTGTGCTCATTTTTGTTTTCCTCCTAAACTCCTAAAACTTTATCAAACACACTAAAGATATGTTTGATATCCCATAAACAACCACATGATGGCAGAGTTTACAATTAGATTTTAAGGTGAGCTTAAAACCTCATAATCTGAGTGCCTGACAATTTTGGTACACTGATGAACCTTTTTTAATATACATTCTAATTATAAATTCTCCATGAATAAATAACTCCTAAATCTATTTGTCAGGATGCAATACTGCGGTACCACACAGTCAGTGCAAAGAAATGGGACTTCACTGCATTGAACCTTCTCTGCACAGAGGTAAGTGGTTCAAAGCATTGTTTATTCAGATAGTTATACTATTATTTATAGGATAGTATTCTAGGTATATTTTGTGTAAACTGTAGAAAAAGAAAGATTAAAATACTGTCTAGAGTCATTGATGTGTGTGCTTTACAGCATGATGTACACTGTACAGTAAAAAAAATGTTACTCAGTCTTGTAAAGACTCAACATTTTTTTTGCTTACGTTTCAGTAGATTCTTCATCAGACAACGTGAATTTCTAATGCAGATATTCAGTTTTTAATATGCTTTAAATGTACAAATTGAATTTATGAGGACAGAAAAGCAAGCTGATAGTTTAGAAAAGACCTTTTAAAGAAGTCTGCATTTCTTCTTTTAAATGCAAGCTTGCCACTGAGTATCATCCCCAAAAGTTACTTTAGAGCCACATGGGAGCACTGTACAGTTTGGACTGATGAGTACAGATTATAGCTTCAACAGCTGTTGTAGAAGAACCAGGGGAATGTTTTCCTTTAAACATCTCTTTCCTCTTCACGCTTTCTGTCCGCTGTTCAGACAGTCAGGGACCGTAATTGCATTCCTGTTAGAATAATGTTCATATTGGGGTTAAAGAATAAGAAATGACTGTGTTTTGCTATTAGAAAAGAAAATTTAAAAGCAGTTGGAGCTTTTTCAATTAATCCTTCAGTTCTTTTTATGTTAACGACTTTCTAGAAGGTTGTAAGTTTTTGACAATACATCTAAGCTGTATTTACGCTCGAAATGTCCAGTAAATTTAATATAAAACGAATCAAAATAAACTTTGGATGAAAATTTATAATCTGCATTTGATAAATTACATTTATTTTTTTTATTTCTTTCTGGCTAATTTGGTCTCCTATGAATCTTTTTTTCTTTTGTCACAGTTGAGATAAGATCATACTTGTAGTAAAGGTGAACGGGCCTCATGTCTCTCCTCTTTCATTGTAAATTACTCAGCTAAAGGAAGACCATCGCTTTTGTTTTTTTTCCTTATTCTAAAAATAATTTCTCTGCGCCAGGCTGAGACCTTGAAGATCAATAACAACCCTAGCTTTTTAAAGCTTAAGCCAGTTTAATTAAAAGGCTCCATTAAGTTTGTAAAGATTCCAAGTGGCCATCAAGAGAGTTGCCGTTCCAGACTCGTCTTACTGTCCACTAGCTTACATTTTTTTAATCTATTGCTTCTCAACATTTTTTAAGCAAAGTCCCAGGAAGAGGCCAAATAGAAGTTTGAAAGTCACAAAATCAGTGTTTTATTTAGCGTGTAGTTGCTAAATAAAAGTATGCGTCCATGTGTGAATGGACAAAGACGAAAAACCTCCTGCTTGTTTGTGACTGTTGTTACAAACGACACATTTTGTCACATTTTTGTTTGGTCATACATTAGATTTAAATGACATTAATAAAAAGGACACAATACATGACTACACATCTCTGGGAAGTGGTTGCATTAACAAAATCTTTGCTGAAGTCCTTTATTCCCCTCAAAATTATTCTTAGTCTGTTTCTAAAATTCTGTTCTTTTAAAGCAATTTGTTGCACACCTCAGCCAAGACCACCCAGTTAAATTTTGAGCGACATATTTTTAGCTCGGGAGTAATTGTGTAGCGGTACATTTGCCTCTGGGGCAATGATTGACACTCCGTTCAGTGTGTAATAGCCATAGGAGTGGGGGAAAAAAAAAGAGTTATCCAAATTATGTCTTGTCTGTAAATCACCTTAGTGTTTCCCTCTCAGCCAAATGAAACTGTCACTGTGTCATTTTCTGATGAATGTCTGAGAGTTGTGCAGGATCACAGTCCAAGAATAAATAATGTTGCTCTTATCTAAAAACATTCAGTGCTAAGACAAAACCACAGCTGAATGCTCTCACTTTCATCACTTTGATCAACTGACTGAATAAAATAAAATCAGTTTGCTAGAAAATGTATCAGGAAACCAGCTTGGGGAACCTCTAAATTAAACCTTGAAAATGTTCCAGTTTTAGTTGCCAGAAAAATGATTACCTGTAACCAGAAAAGGTAGAAGTCTAATAGTTTGCTCAATTATCATTAGACTTGAACCGTCCCACTTTAACTAGTGTATTATTTATTGACATAAAATGTAGGATTTGTGTAGCTGCAGCTTAACCCTGAGGCCCACTTGCTACTTTAGATGTAAAATGTAGTACTGTCATCTTTCCACCCTCATCCTGCCGCATCACCAACTACCATCTATTAATCGCATTGGAGCGCTTTATGATGTCTGCCAGCTCATTACTTCTGACAGCATTTAGTCAGGCCTGCTCTGCAGCCATAAAAGTGTTCCAAGCCAAGTCAACCGCAGAAGACTTCCTCTTGAAAATCCAACCAGCCTGCCATTCTTCCCACAATTGGCCATTTGCATTTGCTCCAGAAAGTCCATTTAATCAGCACCAGCTCCCCTGCTTACCTTGATAGAATGAGGCAAGTGATTGATGACAGTGACATTCGACGCCAATACACTCATAAATGATTGTGCTGTAAATCTGGGTGTATGATGAAAAACTTGGGTGTTTATTTTAGAGGGAATTGCCCGTGGATGCTGAGGTAAGCTGCAGCTGACGTATGGATGCCTCGGTCTCGCCAAGCTCTTTCTCAGATTGATGGTAGTTTCCTCTGAATAAGATTCTGTGCAGTGAGTGGCTGTGCTGCATTTTTTTTTTATCTAACAAGTGTTTGGATTTGGATCTGAGATGTGAATTTTTTTTACAGCAGTACAGCTTTGCTTCCTTCACATGAGCTTCGATTTTGTTGCTTGGGAGGACTTCCCACTGTTTACCAACCTTTTAATCAGCAAACCTTTTTTTTCCTCATGGTTTTAGCAACAGCTGTTCACCCTACTAAGATACAACTTAAATAGAAAAGTCTGGAGAAATTTTCCGTGAAACAAATTCCCATGCCTACTTTTGACCATTTTTTATTTTAACATTTAACATTTCTTATGTATTTACACATACAGAAAAAGTTCTCAGTTAACCCACATTTTTTTTCTAGAAAACTGAAGATTTGAAATGTAATAAAAATACTTGATTTTTAAATTTGAGGAAATATTCTAGTTTATTTGACTTTAACATCTAACATAACGTTTGTTGTTAATTTAAACATTTCTAAAAGATAGTAGTTACACAATG
Organism: Millerichthys robustus; assembly: GCA_034783495.1. Lineage (NCBI taxonomy): Eukaryota > Metazoa > Chordata > Actinopteri > Cyprinodontiformes > Rivulidae > Millerichthys > Millerichthys robustus. The sequence continues at coordinate 7,675,385 of JAVKLF010000073.1, read as the reverse complement.
AAGTGTATTCTGCTTGCTCCTGTGGTGCCATGTAAGGCGGGTAGTCAGCTCCTCCAGTACATTACATTTTTGGGTGAAAAAAACAATAATTTTAAATGATATGTTTGGCTTCTCTACAGTGTCTTGAGCATTGTGAGGTCCAACTCCTATTTGACAAGATACTACCTGCCATGGTGACCCTGGCTCTGAGTGCTCCTCTCCTCTGCACTATGGTAAGAGTTCAGTTTTGCCCACTTTTGTTCAGTAGGGGCATTTGTTGTTATGACCATGACTCCGTGCTGATATTAATTCATTTTTCAGCAAAATGGACTGTTTTGTTATAATACTATGGGGAGATGCCAAGTTTTTAACAGACTGTACAGAATTAACTTATTAGTCAAGAGTGGCATACAATGAAATTCACCTGTTTATATTAAGCCAACTTTTATTACAAAAAAAGAAACAAGAGGTACAAGTCATGTCTTATCTGTTTTAGGTTTTATGCTTGATCACTTCAGGAAGAGTGCTTGGTTCTCACACGGTCCGTTAACTTAGATTGATTTTGACTGCTAACAATCTACACCATAAATTTTCTTTTCACTATGGAACAGAGTTTGGGATACCATGTTTGATTTGCATCCCTTTAGATCTAAAGAACCCCTTTTTTAATTTACTTGAAATGGAACTGGTTCATGGTCCTGCTAAATGTCATCTCCATTTGTCTTTGTTTTCATCCTGTCATTAATTAAAGCAATACAAAACTTACAAGATTGATATTTTTGTAATGACATTATCTATATCAGAGTCTTGAGTTTAATTTAATTTACTGAATTCACCTCCCACTCCTGGAAGAAAAGACAACAACCTCCATAGTAGCTTTTTGTTACAGATTTAATCTTTTTAAAAAAGTGTATTTTCTGCCATGAAGCTGTCAGGCTCTCTGTGGTTTTAAGCACGAAGGCTAATGTTTATGTGTGTGTTATTATAGCTTGTATTGATCTGCCAACTGGGCAGCCTTGGGAGACTCTTTAGTCCTAATCAGTGAAGATGGATGAGCCCCATGTGTCTGCCTGAACAAACCTGACGGGGAGCAAGAGAACCGGAACCTTAATTACTACCACCCATTTTCCTAATGGAACCCTCCTTATCTCCTGTTAGCAAGATTGCTAAACTAATTTTCTACCCTCATTAGCCTTGCAACCTACAGTACTACACCCAGAAAACCTTGCATGATTTTCATCTTGACATTGTCGATGTAATATTTAGCCTTCCGGGTTTTGTCGCTTAGCTTTAAGATTGGACAGGTATTTTTTTTTATTTTATTGTTTTGATTTTGTCCTTTTTGTTTCTCATTCTAGCCAATCCCTTTACTCAAGTCGGGTATGAACCATTCCCTGACTCTGTCTCAGGAGCAAATAGCCTGTCTTTTGGCCAACGCCTTCTTCTGCACATTCCCTCGGCGCAACTCTCGCAAGTCAGAGTACGGCAATTATCCTGAGATCAACTTTTGCAGGTACCAGTACATTATTGCAGGAAATCTATAAAGGCACCAAACACATCTCGCCTCTTGTTGAGTCATTTTCTTTTTTAAAATCATGAGATGGTGGAGACTGCTGCCTTCTGTTCTTGCTGATTGTTGCCCAAGTTTTTTTTTTGCAATGAAATAGAGCCGTTAGATTTAGTTACCAGATTTATTACTGTATGTTTGTAGTAACCATTACTACATATTATCAAATCAATTTTCCTCATTTTTTTGTTGGGCATATTCTTCTTGCTACTGATGGTATGATGCTATCTACCTTTTTGTTGGTAATTTACACAATGAAGTTGTTGTTTTAGTAAAACCTTGGTGTAATTGTGTTTGTCCTGTTTAAAGAATGTAAATATGTATCCAAAGTGAAACAAGTTTTAATATTTTTCAATTTGCATAAATCAGAACTTCTATCCAAGCTCAACTTGGGCATTTACTTTCTTGGGAGTGAGGTCTGTAAAGTCTTTTGAATAGCATGGTTTCCTCCCCACACACATAATTTTCATTTTGTTGTAATTTTGTTGCTTTCAACATCAATAGGTATAATGTACAGATCCTGTAATAATATAAACAACAATTTGGTTGCAAAGTTGGCTGTTTCAGAACCATTTGAGTCCGTTTTCAAAATTTTTGCCTGCAGCGAAATACAGGAAAGAGCAATGGTGTCTGAGAAGATGAAACCAGACAAGCGCTGCAGTCTAAAATGGGCCCTGGATCGTTACCGGCCCTCCCTTTCTCTCTGTAATTGAGGGAGTGTCCGTCACTTTGCTTATTGGCTACAGTAACTCTCTGTCTTGGACAAGCAGGGTAGTAGGCAATCTGCTGATTGCTGTTTTGACAAAAGTGCCAAGGTTTGTCCTCTGTTAAGTGATGGATGGTTTCAAGGAGCAGCACAGAAGGCAGGAGACTTCTTTAGATTGTGTTTTCTGTTGTTTGAGAAGAACACGAAACAGACCTTGTTAAACAGTTTGTTTTTTTTCATCAAGAAATACTTAAAACATTTGTCTGTGAATCATTAAGAAAGGGTCAGCCTCACTTAACAGTTTTATTGGATGATAATCTGACAAAACATAGTTTCCATCTAGACTTTATGTAGTATTTAAGGGTAGGATTGATTAAAAACCAATCAAAACGGATTTGGTCTTGAATGAAAATTGATAACTAAGATATTTATATAAACACTTTTATTTTATACTTTGTGATCAGTTGTAATAATTTACTTTAAAAAGTAAATTGCTTGATGACATAATTCTAATGCTGACTTATGAGGGACCACCCCCAGGGGTTATGACATGTTTACTATAAACATTGTAAAAACGTGATTCTGGGTCTCGGGAGCCAGGGGGAAATGGACCAGATCTGAATTATGTGTGGTAAACTCTACATGTCTGTAAATAAATATTCAAGTCTGAGAATTGAATTGATCTCCTGCGCATAATTTGGTCTCTCATTTAAACAGGACACTTCAACATCTTTCATAATTGAACTAAAGATTGAACGAAGTCCTGCCACCTTACTTTAGAAACATGTAAATGCAGTTAGTTTATTTTTAACCCTTGACGCTGTGCTTGTAGTTCTGCCTTGATCAACCTCTGGTTTTATGCTGTGTCCCAGGATCGTTGCCTCTCTCACCAAACTGACACTAAAGGGTGTAGTGGGTTTGGGAAGTTCACGCAGCATTGATTAAATCCTCTTTTAAAGAATTTAAAATTGGTGAAAATTATACTTCATATGCAGTACATGTCTTTGATTAATACTTTATTTTTTTGTTATTTACTGAAGTGCTTTTAATGCTCTAAATTTCTAATTTGATTGAATCCCCATGT
>JAVKLF010000073.1:7481446-7491575 GCA_034783495.1 Millerichthys robustus | reverse complement strand
CACAGATGCAGTTTTCCTCATTCAGTTTGTGCTCGTGTGAAATATTATCTCAAAGTGAACTGTGTAAAACAGCACAACTAGATTTAAAATGCATCCTTATAAGATTAGATTGGGCATTAATAATCAAAACTAGACTTTGCAGGAATTTCGCTTTTTTTCCCCTCATTGCTTTTTAATGTTAAAGCAAAGCATTAGAAAAAGCAGCTGATCTCACGTTTTAATACTTTGGAAAACATTATTGATTTTTAGTTACATTAATATATTCTTTTAAAAAATCCTCCAAATGTGAAACTTTTTATTCTTAATTTTCTTGATGTTTTTGGTAAAACAAAATGTGGATGACAAAGATAAAAAGTGTAACATGAAGAAATAAAGGAAAGACAGCAGACCCCTGGTGGTCTCTGTGGTTTAGACGCTGACCTCTGCTCTGTTGACTAAAGAGCTAGGCTTTAAACGCATTTTTCCTGCATGAATTATTAAAGATTACACAGAGACCGGGTTGCGCTTTCTTGCGTTATCGCAGTGAAGAGCTTCTATCCTTCTGCCCCACATGGACAAATGAGCAATAAGTGGATTTTGATCTTGTTTTTTTTTCTTTTTTGAAATATGCATATATTTTGTTCATATCAGTCAAACAAGTCATTGACTCAAACAACACAGACTCGAAACAAAGTCCTTGAATTTATGAGACTCCCTCAAGTCATGAGGTCAGAGAACTGCTGTGGTGACATGTGGGGGAAATTCAAATAAAATATTGATGTGTGTTTTCTGGAGGACTTTGTTGCTCAGCCTGAAGGAGACAGTGTGGAGGACACATGAGCTAGTGAGAGGAATGAAAAGAGTCTGATGTACGTACTTGCCCCTCAGGAAGTTAACCCCTTACCTGCCTGACTCAGAACTGATGGCTGATTCTTGGACACGTGGACGTTAGCGGCCTCTGTGAAATTCTGTTCTCGTCACACCATTCAAATGAAGGGATTTACATGTGGGATTTGTGTCGCTGCGCAGTGCTGCTTGTTAATCAATGATCTCACGTTCTCCTGTCAATCAAAAGATTATCATAGTAGTGGTTTAAAGTCTCAAGTGCCAGAGTCGCTAAAGTTGAGTCAGCGTAAATCCTAAAGAGTTTCAAAAATCATCCAATTTACACATAAAACATGAAGTTTAGACCTTTTTTAAAAAATTCTGTAGCTTTATAATGTCGTAACACATGCTTTTGTTATAGAATATATGATGTGGCAGTGGTATAAGCTTTGGCCACAATTGCCTTCCTGTCATTTGTACTTTATAGATCACTATTTGCATTTGCTGTTCCACGTCAGCATCCCTCATCAACTTTGCTTTGTGGGAGTTACAGTCGATAAGCTCCTTCAGGTCGGAGGATCGCTGTATCCTAAAACCACAGAAACACCGACAAAAATGCCGGACAAGACGACTAAAAAGAGAATGAAATGATAAAATAAAATGAGGGGTTTGAAAGAAAATTGTGAGAAAGTACAGTAGCAACGCTGGAGTGTAAAATGATGACAAAAGATGACGGGAGGGCTGAGAGGTGGAGGAAGAAGAACGAGCGAGGAGAAAAGAGGGGAGCGGGGAGCAGGAGAGGGAGATTATTAGAGTTGGCCAGGTAGAGCCAGTGAAGCTGATCATTGAGGTGAATTGATGTGATTTCATGCTTTGTTTGCAAGATCATTCAGACCAAAGTGCAATGAAGACTTTCCCGCCACATCACATCTTACTGGTATGGCGACTTTATCATATTTCTAAGCTCAGAATCCATCTAGATTGAATCCACAATCTCAGGGGGGCAACCTCTATCCAGCTGCACACAGGAGCAGAGGAGAGATTGCCCCTAAAGCCCAGAGATTGGCTATCTGTGACAGAGGCCTGAATATGAGGGATACAAGCACCCTGTAACGATGGAGCACTTGTACATGCACAACCATAAGTGGATGTGATGTGTCACGTTTAATGTCCCAGGCTGGCCACTTTGGTGTGAAATCTCAATGTTCTGGAAGCAGTATTGATTTGATCCGTGTCTGTTTTTCACTTCTTTAGGATTATCCGCACCAAAGTCCAGCAGCAGTTTCACCCGTCCCCCGACGGATCCGTCACACCGCTCTCCACGCCTGGCCACACCATAGGTGAGGGTGCATCCAGTCGAATGAAGCAATGAAACACAGAAATATATATACATATGTTTATAAGGCGCTAACATTCCTTTCTCTGTCAGTGCCCAGCACAGCCTCCCCTCCAGTGACTAGTGCCTCAAACAATCCCGTTGGATCCTACTCCATCAACGGTATCCTGGGTATCCCCCGCTCCAATGGCGAAAAGAGGAAACGAGATGATGGTAAGGAAGACACAAAATCCTTTTTCTTTCCCATCCTCTGTGTCCACTTCATTGCTCATCTCATACTTTTTTTTATTTCTTGTGAGTGAAGAAGTTTATGACAGCGTTGGAGCCACGAGTGTTTCTGTGTGTTTTCTCCAGTCACTTGTTATGTTGTATATCTGGCAGGGTGAGTGTTCAGGGAGTGTTGTGATTCAGTCAGTTTTTTTATTTTACAGAAATGGCTACAGAGCTGCATCTCAATTCAGTACCATACTCAGACCCGTGTTTGATATCTTCTATAGCTGTCATACAATTCTAATCCACTCTGGCGAGACATCACTACTGTTCATTCATTTCTGTCATTTCACTAAAGACAGAAAACACTCTTGCAATTCCCTAGCTTCTAACTAGTTAACTTCTCGTCATTTAAGACCTGCAAATACACTATATATACAGTACATACATTTACACATTGGACTATATGGTGAAAAATTATACTGATGCAAGTAACAAAAACTACCGATACACTGAAAGCTTATGTGGAAGTTTATCCAAGCTACATTTTCCTCATTTCTAGGCAGAGCAAGTGAGTGGACACACTATGCCTGAGGGTTAATAGATTATCGGTTGTGCAAACAATTGGCTTTTTTAATGCCTATGAATTAACATGTCCCTGGTGGAGGCCTGAACAGGTGTAGGAACAGACCGGTGGAGGCAGGGAAGGCATGTGTGTGTGTGTATGTGTGTGTGTGCCCATATGCAGTTCTGTGCTTTAAAGGTGGTTGATGGGATAAAATGGTATAAAATGATCTCAGAAAGCACTTATCAAAACAGGCCACTTCCTTCTTTTGTTTCTGTCTCTTTAGTTCTCTGGAGTGGCAACCACTTGGATGGAAGGAAAATAGGACATTGTAAGTTGAAGTTAGACAACCTTCTCTTTCGCTTTCAGACCATAAATACTCACTTTTCACAAGTAGATTTTATGTTATGCGCTTTGGAAGTGTGTTTGAAAGACTTCTTCCCAATATATAATCTCTTGAGTAATTTCAAATGAATGAAGCTAAAGTGACTGTGGAAAATTACATTTTCCATATAATGGCATGCAGCGCAATACTGATCTACCGTGTAGTTTTATATAGAGTGGATGGCTGTGGATTTTCATAAAATGAGATGCAATGTAATGTTAACTTCATTTTTATTCTCTGTGTCACCAATTTATGTAGCTTTTGTGTTGTGACATTTCTTTTTAACTTTTACCTATAAAAAAGCAAAATGAAACAAAACAAACAAAAAGACCGCAAGCATTATTTTTGATAGCTAGTCAGAATGTGTGACCCATTTGAACCAGTTTTCACAACATGACGCAATGAACTAAAATCGTTTGTTGAAAGACAGCTCTACAACTACATGAACATGTAAAATTAAGGAACTTACTAATTTCATATTTAGTTTTGACTTTGTTTTAGAATATTCTGCAAAGGTATTTCTGAAAGTATTTCATGATTCTCCTTACCCATTACAAATTCTGTCTGTGTTTTCTAATGACGCATCACACCGTCCTTGCACCGTTTGTGTTGTGACGGTGTTGGCTTGTGCTCCTTGTGTGACTGAACTCAGAGGATGCCCTTTTAGGAAGAAAAAGGTCCCCATTACTGCAGGGCTGTAGAGATAATGTAGTGTGACACGCGTTATGTACACCTGGTCCCCGTAAGACGAGCCTCAGGGACAGAGGTGCCATAAGAGCTATTAATCTGTCCTTGTCATGTGTTATTGCAAATTAAAAGTAGCATGTTACATCGGACAGCTCTGAGGGAAGATGGGAGGAGGAAAACGAGAGACACCGAAGCGGTGGAATAAAAAAGTGGATGAAGCAGCCTGGATGAGGACTGTGCAAGGATTAGTTTTAGGAGTTGAGGAGGCGTTTTATACTCACCTGTGCTTGGAAACACGTTTGTTTGTGTGTAGCTCGAGATGTTCTTCTTACAGAGCATAGTGACATTTAAAAAGAATGTTACAATTCTGCAAAGAAAAGCTATTAATTCACAAATGAACCCCCTTTCCCCCACCCCTACTTCTATCATGGATGTGCAAGCTATTGAAAAGACAAAGGAAATAGCCTTAAGGGGGGGAAAAGAGAGAGTCTCAGTTCTATCTGTGGAGAGATTGGTTTGCATGTCTGCAAGCAGAGATACCAATTAGGCCAGTGCTGGGAGAATGCGTCTCAATGCGCTGCTCTGCCTCCTCCTCCTCCCACCATCATCACCACACACACCAGCACCACCCCGCTCTGAATCCATCCATAGCCAGATTTATTTGTGTATCTCATTACAGGGAATGGAATGTTGTTCCTGCCAAATGCATTAATAGTAAAGTGGGGAAATTAGCCTGTAGTACAGCGTGTTCTTGCTCACTCATTTAAACCTATAGCAGAAGATGAAGCCAAAAAAAAAGTCAGGGAGGTATGGGTGAAACTGCTGTTTATAAAATGTGCTTTTGAGTGTAAAACATTAATTCTCCAAAGATGATTATAGTCTATAATTCACTGTTGTAATTTGTGCAGTTTGTTGTCAAACAACAATAACAACAACAAAAAAAACTGGCTTTTTAGGGATGGAGCCTAATGAAAGTCCTGTGTTTTCCTTGTTTAAGCATACAGTGACAGGTTACCCCTGACACTGCTGCTGTTTGCAGTCAGGTTGATGTGACCTGACGGTATATTTTCTTTCGTTGCTGGCCTACCATGTCCTGGACGGAGCCCAGAGGAGCTCCGGGGAGGACAGGCAGCAGGGAGCTACAGTGATAAATTAGATGAAGAAAGCAAAGGTCATAACTTGTGATTGTAGCGTGGGTGTGAGATGAGTGTAGAAGGAGCTGATGAGTGTGTGAGAGTTGAGAAAGAAATATGGCCTCACAGTTTGTTCATTCATGACACAAAAGAACGATCATAGGCTGCGGCCAGAATCAAATCAACCTCGCTCGATAGCTTGAGAAAAAGAGAAAAAAAGTCTCTGTTTCGATTTGTTCACATTTGATATTTGCCCCCTTTGGAGATCCCAGAGTAGATCTTTAACACCTAGGACCCATTTGCAGAGTTTAAATCTGTTAGTGTACGGATTTGAACCTGGGCCTATAATCTGGTTGACTAGTCAAGCCACTCCATGACAATGAGTCAAAAGAGGATCACTTTTAGAAAATAAATGCATCCAGAGTGAGACAGAAAAAGAGGAATCATGAGCACAATAATGGCCCTGATGGGCTGTATGTGAGAGAAAAGCCCAGGTTTGAGAGGGGCCACAGAGCGTAACATAGAGACAAGAAGCTGGTAGGGCCCTGACAGAGGAGAAGACACAAAAGGGGTCCTCACTGCTTTCCTTCCCCCTCCTCCTTCTCTCCCCAATATTTCATTTCTCCTGGTATTGTCCCGGTCTTCCTCCAAGAGCCTCGTGGTTTGAACATTTGCATTGAGAGGAAAGACTGTTTGAGACCACAGGTAACAGTTGTAAACAATGCGCAATAAGATCGGTCACAAAAATGTATAAATTGGGTGCTCACTCTGTAGAGAGGAATCATGTCTGAGAAAAGTCAATTATGGGTAGCAATGGTGAGAATTAATGGAGCGACGCATTACTCAGCTTGAGGAGGGGGGAAAAAGGCATGAGAAAAGTAGGGATTCATTAATTGCATTTCCAGAAATACTTGCCACGCAGGGTGGCCATGTTAAACGACAGGCTGGTCCCTGGGAAGGAGATAAAAGGACAAAAAGACAACAAAAAACAAAACAAGTCCGAGATAAGAATGGAGTTTAGATTTTAAACAAAATAATGCATAAAATCTGTTTTGAAGGCTAACTGCTAACTAATGTGATAAAGAACTAGGGAAATGAATGTGAACAATATATATAGTCTCAAAGGTTTGTATTCCTCTAAAAATCTTTAAATCTTTGCAGAGCAGATGCTTTGTGGGGAAAGGCAACCAGGAATCAAACTATAACCTCACATTTACAAGCCAGCATACTCAGATTGGTGTGCCTCTCTTTCTTTATCATAAACTTTCTGCTTTGGTCTCAAAACATAAAACAAGATAAATAAAATGCTATCGGCACCAGCCCAAAGCTGCCAGTGAGAGCAAAATTCAAATAAGCATCACTCTGCCTGCTGACAGTCAGTACATTGGTTGGCGGTGCTAAATCGAATTAATAAAGCTCTTAAACACGCCACAACATAACAGGATCTTAACAGCCATGGCAGTGTTGCTGCCTCTCTCTCCTTCCCCCCACCCCACACAACTCTCTCTCCTTTCCGCATCAGAGGTTTCATAAATATAGCTAGCATACAGGAAAGGAGTGTTCACCCTCTGGATATACCCATTTGTTTGTGCTTTTTCTTTTTCTTTTTTTTTACCTGAGCCCAACAGCATTTTAAAAATCATCAACAAATGATACACACCTTTTGCAATTGAGCATCACTACAACCTCTCACAGTGTAGGACCAATTTGGGATCGGTTAACTCACAGCCTCTGATCTAGGAAACCCCACATGTCATTGATTTATGGAGGGAGCCAGGCAGTGTGTAGGAATTCATTTGCCTTTCAAACAAGCCTCCTCCTCTGGTCTTCTCCTGAGTTATCTTATCACAGGAACAGCAAAGATGAAAGAGGGACATTTAGTACCACTGTGCCACACCGGGACGCTAACATCCCCCTTAGAGACAGGAAAAAAAAAATAAGAACGCTTTTGATCCCTTTACATTTCTAACGGCTACTGTGAGTAGTCAAAGTGTTTTTTGTATGTTTGCACACACTGAAATTAGATCAACGAAACTAAAATTGTTTTTGATTCTCCCTTACATTTGTTTTGAAGATGCTCAATCCAAAACATTTGAAGAAGGCCAAGTACCCTTTAAATTGTGGACCAAATAAGGTCAAACAGTTCAAGCGGATCAAAAAGAGTGCGTTCCAGATATGACACGTGTGAGAGCCATCCTGCGAGACGTTTGTTTTTATCTCCTCACACACTGGTGTTAAAACAAAGAGATGCAGTGAGCTGGTGCTTTTGGGAGTGATAAGAGAATACCTGCTGAGACATCCGAAGGGGTTGGAGAAACACTCACAATCTGACAGTCGGGCTTCACACTCCACTTGATGCGTGGACTGTCAAGGAATGAATCTGATTTAACGTAGCTACCTTATGATATATGTCAAACATAAAACCTTTATTGGCAAATTTTTAAAGTTAGGAATCAAAGTTAATATCCTAACTTAAAGAAGATTTTTATAATTTAGCCACATCAATTTGGGAGTGATAATTTGTCAGATAATTTGCAGCTTCCAAAATTGGCCTTTTTTATTTTTATTTTTAAAGGGGCGCTTTTATTTATATTTAGATCACAGGAAGTGCACAAAAATGCATCGTGTGATCTGTGCAATCTGTGTTTTCTGCTGCTAGGTCAGAGGGCTTGATTAAGTGTGTGAGGAGAGGATAAGCATGCACCTCTGTAGTGAATGACAAACACTTGCTATTGATCACGCTTGCCTCGTTTATCCAACCACCTCATACGAGGTAATTAATGAATCCATTTTCACCTCTGTACCCCAGACAACAATTGAGTTTTGTACAGGAACATTCCTGCACCACAGCCCAGGAGAGATGTTTAGAAAAAAACAACTAAACTAAAATATTTTGTCAACTCATAGTAGGAAAAACACATCTAGCTGAAACAAATTAGATTCCCTTAAAAAATGCTACACAAAGATAAAATCCCCTTCCCATCAACACGTACACTCAGCTCATACCCAATTGCCGTTTTCTATCCCAGCCTCTCAATGGATCTATTTCTTGGTGCGAATCGGGTTCATCCTCTGGCCTCAGCCATTGAAAAAAGGTCAAGCAGCCGAGCAGAATGGCAATATCGCCCCTGAAATGGTACCATCAGTGGAACATGATTGATCAATTGAATTCCATAGCACAGAAAAATGTGGGATTAAGTAGAGTATTATACGCACAATGAGTTGAGGCATGATGTTCATTCCAAGTTCATTTCGCCTCCCTCCTCTGCGAGCGGATCAGGCAATCAATAGTGGCCTTGCATATCATATATCACCGCTGCCTCGCCCAGGAGAGAACATAATCTGCTGCAAATTTAGAATGACAGATTTGTACGGAAGCTAAAGCCCTCATCCACTGTTGGTGGCGCAGCGTAGAGAGAAAAGGGAGGGCGGTGGGAGGCAGCCAGTGAAGTGGAGGTTCCTGGAATGCTGGCTGCAGGTTTTAGTTTTACCTTTTTTTTTTTCTTCAGTGCTCAGAACATGATGAGAGTGCAAAGAGAGAAATGCTGAAGTGGTGGTGGTGAACTACCCACTGGAGTTGATAGGGTCAGGGTTCAGAGGGACGAGGAAAGCTCATTTGTTTATATAGTGTGTGACCAAGTGAGGAAATGCATACGCTTGCCCTCGACACCCCATCCTCATTCGGTCCTGAGTCCCATCCCTGTTCTTTTCTGCTTTCCAAAGGACATGCTATTTGTGGGGGATGGAAGGGGAGAGAATAAAAATACAGAGAGAGGGAAGGGTAATTTGTTCAGAAGGAAATAGTTCAGTTAAATAATGGCTCTCCATTTCCCACTGGCAGAATGAGAGGCTCTGGATGTAATCGCCAGTCCTGCTTCTCCTCCTGAAATGCACACTCTCCCTTACAAGTATATATTTGCACAGAAGGTAATCCATCAATTACCATAGACCTATCACATGATGACCATGCTGATGGGGGCTGCATGGAGTGGGGTGAGGGAGCGAGTGTGTACATGTAAGTGTGTGTGACCAAAAGAGAGTGAGTCAGATGGCTTCATGCTATCACACTACTAGAAAAGATAAAATATATATATCTTACCTCACTATTTTACCCTGCTATAGGATTATGTCATGTGAAATGTCACGCCCTGATGTAAATTGTCCTTCCTCTTCCTCCCGTTTCTCTAGATGGCTCTGATGGTTCGGGCCCCGGCAGTGACTCTCAGGGCAGCGTGGAAAGTTTAAGGAAGCACCTGCGGGCAGACGCCTTCACCCAGCAACAGCTAGAGGCCCTGGATCGGGTGTTTGAAAGGCCGTCTTACCCAGATGTCTTCCCCACATCAGAACACATTAAACCCGAACAGGTTTGACACCTAGATTTATCCAAGTGACAATTTCTTTATGTGAATTGTCAGTTTAACCCATTGACTCTTGAACTGCTCTATTTAGAAGAATCGTAACTAAATTCTGTTTGTAACTCAGAATCAGGATCTGTTGTAGATTCTCAGCCACCCAGGACATGGCAATCTTAACAGACTGAATCAAAACCACATAGATTTGGCTGTTTGTCATCGAAGATAATTTGATTCTGCTTTATGAAGAAAAAGAAGTTTATGGCTTGAAAGCTCCTCAAAAATTCAACATCTTGCTCCTAAATGCAAGGTTCTGCATTTCTATCTGGATACAGATCACCTTTAATTTCTACAAACACATATTTTGTTTTTTACTTGCCTTTTTTAGCATTATATGGCAGATATCTATGTTGACACCAGGCTCGAGTTTGAACTTGTTTGCTTTCATCGGTTTGGTAGTTTGTTGCCCATAATGCTGTTGCCATGTTTCCAGTTCAGATTCATCTGGTTATTAGTTGTACAATATCAGAATCTCAGTCGACAATTTTTTTAATCAAAATGTGAGGAGCCTCTACGTTTTTCTTTTGGCCAAAAAGCAACACACACACACACACACACACACACACACACACACACACACACACACACACACATATA
>JAVKLF010000073.1:7395970-7414278 GCA_034783495.1 Millerichthys robustus | reverse complement strand
TGTTTTAAGAACAATTTGTTTCACAATTTCACAGTAGGTTAAAGCTGACATTGGAAGACAAGATGTTTGATGTTATATTGTGGAAGTGTTTATTAATCTACTGTTCTAAACTGAGTATACATAGTCATTTGGCGTGTTAAAAACAGAGGAAAGTCCTTTCAGATGTGCCACTACTACCTGCTTTATGTAAACTTTTTATGAATTAGTTGTTAATGTGAGCTAAAGTGGAATCAGTAGGTAGTTTAAACCAGATTACTTAAAAGTAAAACGAATAACTGGATTATATTTCATCAAGATAACCCAACACGCTGATGAGAAAGTGGAACCATTCCTGTTAATCTAGGCTATGACTTCCCTTTCTCTATAAAGGAATCTGTTTTTGAGTACAGCTTCTTGTTTACCACAACGTGCATAAAAATGTTTGAGTTTAAGCTGTCTCTTTTGTAAACTAGATTCGTTTATTTTTAACGCAAAAGTTTCATCAAGCGAACTCTGCAGCTGAGTTTACCTCGTTGTTTATTAGCATATCTGCCCTGGGATCCGTGTGAGAAAGCCTGGGAATGGGTTTGCTAAGGAAGGGGTACGATCGGAGCTGGGAGTCCTCCCAGCCCCGGCCCTGGACACCGGAGAAAGACGCAGCGCCTTCGCTTGTCGCCGCATCAGCCTCCACCACTGTCGCCGCTGCCATGTCCGTACTCGGCGGTCCTTCCTCGCGATAAAGCAACACTGACTTCTTTTTCAAGTCCCGGCAACGGAAAGATCACGCAAGCCTTCCCATTTACGTTAATGCATTATTAAAAACAACAGTTCGTCAAATCTTGTGGCTCGGTTCCGTGTATAAATGTTCATACGTCGCGGTGTCAAGCAGAAACAACACTACACAAACTAAAACACTCAGGAAGACGTTCACTCGGTTTCAGGTCCCGAATATTCCACAGCGACGCTTAGTGGCCAGGGTGTGTCGCTGTTGTGATGAATTATTCTGGCCACAAGAGGGCGCGTTTGTAGTTTTTCCCGCTCGTGGTTTAGCAGTAAGTTCATTGGTACACTTAGACAAAAGCATTTATGTGTGCGCTGAGAATCATTTTATGAGTTTGTTCGCATAATAGTTCATCTTTTTATACCTCTATTGTTGTCACAGTTAGGTTTTTTTGTGTTATTGTGCACATTTTATGTGATTTCTCATCACTGTCCACCTATTTTGTTTTGGGGTTTCTCATTTGAGCCATTTCATGTCTTTTTCTTTTTTTTCAGCTGTCCTGTACGGCATATATGCATTCAGTGAGAATAAACTTAAAACTTTTCCAATGCCTTGACAGTTTTTCTCAACTCAGGGTTTCAGATAATCCTCCCGTTGATGCCTTTAATGTATGAAACAACAAAAGTAACAGGAACTGACAGTCGGTATACAAAATACATAATAAAAACTAATGTATTACTAAAAGTTACAAATTGATTATTAATTAAACCAACAGAAGGAGATCAACATGAGCCACAAATATTTAAACTAAGGTTGTGTGTAATATAGCATGCATACAAATGAGTGACACAAGTGTGTGACACATGTGCACACATGATGAGGCAGGTGATTATACATTCGTGTTTACTGATGAATGGATGTAGACATGCATTTATGTTCATGTATGGGAGAGGGACAGAGGTTTCTTGTTTATTTTATGTGGGTAGTACCACCAGAGTCATACCGTCCCCCTGTGACCTCAAGCAAGTAGAGTCAGACCCAGTCCAGCAGGAGGCCCAACAAACCCAAAGTCACTGCAGACCTGACACACCCACACCGCAGAGAGACCACAACGAGGATCCAGAGGCGGGACGCAGGGACACCAACCCCCGGCCAGAGGAGATGCAACAGGAAGTCCAGTGAGATCTAGACCCCACCCAAGCCCACCCCCACAGCCACGGAGCCCCAGCCCAGCAGCCCACCCACCAGGCACCTGCACAGCCCCAGGACCGAGAGACCCAACGCACACCAGGAGAGGGGACGCCAGGGCCCCACGGAGGCAGTCACGCCACCCCAACCCATCCCCCACCGAGGCTGGCCAGCATCATCCACCGATCCAACCCGAGCCCCCCAGGGTCTGCCAGAGGCAGGGGAGGACCGCCACGCATCCGACACGTCCGAACTAGGGGAGGAGGGCGCAGGAGGGCAGGGCAGAACGAGGGCCCAGCCAGGCCGAAGACCAGCCCCCCAGGAGCAGGGGAGGCCGTAGCTCCCCCCTCCACACAGAAATAGCAGTTTTTCAAAGATAAATTAGCTGTGGCAGCTATTAATCAGCTGTAGAGAGATAGACCCAATTATTCCTTTTTGAAAGTAAAACATGTTCACTGATTTATGAGATATTTTGATAAACATGCACTCACATATATAATTTGTGACACAGCACAGTCTTTTTTTCTCTGAGTCAGACTGTTAACTTGACCCCACTGTTTGTCTTTTTCTGTGGGAAAGTGTGATAGAAAGCTGAGCAAACACCTTTGAACTCCTGAACCAATATTTAACTCTGGTCATCATAGCCTTGAGTAAATTGATCTTTGGGCTGCTCAGAGAGACGAGCACATCGTACCTTTGCCTGGTAGACTGATTGGAGCCTGATGTAAACACCACAGGGGGTTTTAGTTGGAATGTAGTGCAGCTGTTTATCAATCATTTTCATCACCTGCAGTTTGGATTGGTGTGGGGATAAGATTTTAAACTTGCTCCCTTGGACTCCCTGATGGGTTCCCATACCCAGTGTTTCCTGTGGAGATCAATGAGCTGACCTGAGCAGAGCTGACCCCCACCCCCGCCCCTTACCAGACTGCCCCAGAACCAGGAGTTTGGACCCACTGTTAAGTCTCCTGAAGCTCTCAATCATGTCGGTGGAAACAAACACAGCAGTTGTCCTTTTTTTTTTCTCATCAAAATGACAATGGATGAAAAAACGGAACTGAACGATTCACACTGAGTGGATACAGTCACTAACTTGCAAGTTTTCTGTTTTATTTTATTTTTTTAATTTGCACACGTGGTTGCTTCACTGTTCATCTGTGTTGGCTTTCTCTCACATTCATGCTGACCCTCGCCCCTCAAAGTGTTGTAGGTCCAAAACTCTTAAGTCATAAATCCTATTAGTCAAGGACTCCGTGAAGCATTATAAGTCTTTTCCCCAACTTTAATTGTTTGACTTATCACGTGGTACTTGATTCATTTCAGTTCCCTTCAGAGATGCATATGTGAACAAACATTCTTCCTAAAAATGAATACGTCTCCTAACTATAAAAGCATTTGACAGCCAACTAAAATGTCATGAATATTTTATCATGGATCATTTTGAGTAATCAGAGGTGTTTTTAAATGCCCACTGTTCCTCTGCTGTGGCTCTTCTCTTCCTGTCACCGTGCACTTGTGTGTCATCGCAGATTAAACATGGCAAAGCCAGCCTGAGAGACGGAAGTTTAGGCCCCGGGATCAGAGGTCATGTCACTCTCTGCGTGGTGGTGGAGCGTGTGTTTCAGTCGTGATCGGTAATTTGTGCCGTTTGACGTATTTGCTTAATTCAAGCAGTTCATCTCCCATTGCTTTGATTAAAAGTGTGAGGCAGTGCTGCCTTGGAGGAAAGAAAAAATGTGAACGTGAATAAAACAAAAATAAACGTGGCAGTGCATGTTTTACGTTCTTTTGCACTTTATGAATTCATCTTAAACAGTTCTTTAAAAAATAAGAAGATGTTGCCCAGAAGAAAGAAAATGTGTTGCATATATGACTCTTAAAAACACTAATTAACTCCATTCTTTTATGGCTGAAACTTCAGAGCTTTTCCTACTTGAATGTCCAGTTTAGCACCTGATGTAAGGTCTTCAGGTTAAGCATATTATCTTGAAATGGTGCTTATCAGGGCAATGCCGCCTTTTATCTTTGCTGCTGATGTGCAACTGATCTTCACCGAAACGGCAGAAAATATTAAGAACCGTTCAGCTTTAATACAGTCATGGTTTTTATGTTCTGCTGCCTCACTGACCGTAGGTTTTTTGTTTCGTTTGTCCATCAGCAGTCAGCTAACCTTTTGGTCTCTGTGAGACAGCGTAATTATTAAAGTGTCAAACTGTGGCCCTCCGCTGGATTTGATGTGGCCTGAAAGAGCTTCAAAGATGTATTAATGTCTTAAAACAAGTTTTTACTGATTTAAAGCCAGCGTTGATCATAAACTACATCTCCTATGCTGCATGTTGATTTTTTTTAAATCTGTGAAATGACTGCATCCCACCACTAGGTGGATATTGCACAAGATTCAAAACTAGCTGTTAGCTGACAAAATGTGGCCTGTGTTTTTGCTCTGTTTATCACATCTTACCCCAGCATGTGTAACAAATGTTCCTAGTAGCGGGGTAGGTTGTAACAAAGGAACACAGTGTATTTGACATCAACTCACGAGGTCTGTGATAGTCTTGCAGAGGTTTGAATTAGTGCCATTTGTTGTAAACAAATGGGTGTTGTATAAAGGTTTGAGAACTCTAGCGAGGAACATAACGTTAGTCGAAGTTAAACATGAAACATCCAAATTAATTACAACTGGCCAGAAAGCCACATTTGTCTTGGCCCCCACAATATCACTACATGATGTGTACTACTTTCGGAGAAGCTTTACCAACTTTAATTCAAATAGTTGCCCCTGATTCTACCCTTGAGTGCACTGGAAGAACATTTTTAACATGACAGTTTAGGAGTCCCACAGAGCTGCAGGGCAAAAAAAAAGTTGGTATGCAGCTTTCTTGGTTAAAGAGTAGATTTTGGTGTCAGTCCTGACAGAACGATCCAGCCTAGGCCCACAGGGAGAGGGGGAGTTCCAATTATGATCATTATTAGGTAAATAAGATGTCAACAAGGTGTTTCCTCGACACTTTACAGAGCAAAAGGAGGAAGGTGCAGAAATGAACGCCCCCCTGTTCAATGGGACCTCTAATCTCCCCTTTCATGGCCCTTCTTGTCTGAAGGGTTTCAGCACTGGCTGCCATGTGCTGGTCTGCCCGGGCTGGCACTTCGTCCTTGCAGGTGGGGTGAGTCTCCTGGCAAGCATGTGTTTATAAAACTCACTTGTTTGGGCACAATACTTGAACTAACTTCTTTTGAGGGAACAGTGTGAATCTGAGCAAAGCCTTTTCCCAAAGTTCTTTGGAGGGCGACGGCCCATTGAGAGGTGTAGAAGGAGGGATTACTTTCTTCGACAGTGGTGCATTTCCGAGAGAGCTGATTAGCCCTGCATTCATTGTTAAATCGAGCAAAGGAAGGCCCTAGAGGAGTGAAAGGATCCAAATAGGTGGGCCCGAGGAGAAAACAGCCACAGGAAGCCTTGCACAGGCAACCCCAAAGTTTTCCCAACATCCCCCCCACCCCACCACCCCCCTCCAATCTCTCCTAAGGAGGCGCGACGTGAAAAAGGAGATTAGCATACAAAATTAGAGGCAGAATGATTTTTTAAGGCCAACCTGCCTCATGCCCTCCACCCCCACGGCCCCTGCTCCGTCTGGACAAAGTTAATTAAACTAGAATTAAACAGTGAAGAAACTTCCAAGCGCTCAATGAGGATTACCATGATGAAGGAGAGAACGGGAGGAATTTGTTGAGGAGTAATTGAGAAAGGCGTGAGTGAAGGAGCTTTTCTTTTCTTCTTTTTGCCCAAGAGTGTCTTAACCTCCGTGGCAGCGGTGTGAAGAGTAACGTTATGTTTCCTCCAAACATGAGGAATTGATGCCACAAAGTGTCCTCACTCAAATCTGCATTATTGTCCCCAACGTTCCCTTAATCATGTCCCTGTTTTGTTTAGTTTTAAGTTGTTTGTTTCTTCTTTGTGAAAATTCAACTTGGATTTATTTGTCACCCTCTGCCTATTTTTCCATTTGAATCCTACACCTCTGCCGCATTGTGATGCCAAAAAAAGGGATGAGAACTTTCTTCAGACTGAGTAATACGTGCGATTAAAAGATTTATTATTTCTCTATGACATTATAATATAAAAGGAACATAAATCCATGCTAACAATTATGTAAAACTAAAAGAAGGCTGTGCAATAAATTAAAAACAAATGTACAGTACAAAGTGCTTCATTTTATGTACAATTAAATACAACAAAAGGGCAAATGTCAGGGTGAGCAAGGTAATTGGAGAGCAAACCATGTCCAAACATGTCGACTTGTACAATTACAAAAACGTTTTTTAATTTTAAAAGGCATTGTCAGAAAGGTGAAAGCAGGTCAGTTAAGTTTTTGCCCATGTCTGCATGTGTCTGTCTGTTAGCAAAATATCTCATGAATTACTGGTAGGATTGTATTGAAACCAGCAGAAATTTATCATTAGATGTACCTATACAACTGATAAACATTTGGAATCGACCCAATTCGGCACCACAGCTCAGGAACCTTAGCAAACACCAAAATCTCTGTAATGTATTCAGTTTTATAGATATTCAACTAAAATTCGATGTGGTAGCAACTGTGACTTATTTAGAGCGCATACTCTGAGCTCTACATATTGCGCAACATTTTTTGTTTTAATCTTTGCCATTATGTTTTTTTAGTTGAGCCTGTACTTCTGGTAGCAAAATATCTCATGAATCACTGTACAGATTTGAATAAAATTGTCAGAAAGTCATGTTTGGATGTACATCTGCCACTGATTAACTTATGGAAACAATCTAATTTAAGATGGCCGCCACAGCTAATTAATCTTTGCCAATATACAGAAGTGGCTATGACTCAGAAAGTTTCACAGATATTGAGCTAACAGGTGGTTTGTTAATATCTGAGAGCCATAACACATGATCAGAGCACTAACTCACCAAGACTCGAGATCTTCCTCAGCTTGGCATGACTGTGCAGAAGCCTTGCCCAAAATGACTAAAACTCAGTAATTTCCTAACCTAAGATGGTCTTAATTTAAAAATTCTGTCATGAAAGACATGCACCATAAAAGGCAGGTGACATGCATTCATTGATATCATCACTCCAAGTGTCCAATTTCTCACAAGATTTTTGTTTACTAGAATAAATAAATGTGGGAAAATTTTGAAGTCAGCAAAAACTCTTTCAGCGCCCTGTGACTTTTTAAAATGTTGCAAAAATATAAAAAAATATATCTTAAATACATTTATGCTAAAATAAAAACACAAACCTACAGACATGTAAATGTGGAATAAGTCAGTGGAGATCGGGGTGGTGAGGACGCTCAGTGCCTCTTCCTCAGTCTGAGGTTCTTTCTGCGGCTCGTGGCGCTCTCGTTCTTCCCCCACTGACCTCCCTTCTTCACACAGAAGTACTTGGTGACCGTCTTCCTGCACTGCTCGCACTTCACGGCGCAGCACCAGTGGAACTTGCAGTTGCAGCTGGACACCAGCTCCGTCTTGCGCTCCTCCACGGCCAGCCCGCACTCTCCACACAGCCTCTTGCAGCTCCGTCGCTCCGACTTGCTCAGGCCCTTGCCTTTCTTCAGGCACTCGCGGCCCTCGGTGCCTGGCAGGCCCAGAGTGCGATTTTCCAGGCAGTAGTCGGGTGAGTCTTCCAGGTGGACCAGCTCCTTGCGGGAAATGGAGCTAAACGTCTCGGTGATGGCCCCGCGGCTGGCCGCGCTGTTCCCGGCTCCTCGGAGGAGGTCCACTTTCACGGCCCGGTGGTACTTCTCCTTTAGGTAGTTGCCCACCTCCCTGAACTCTGGCAGCTGCAGCCAGCAGGTCTGAGTGGTGCAGCTTCCTGACACACCGTGGCACTTGCATGTCTTCTGCATGGTCCCCTTGACAGCCTGCACCAAAATATTGAAGATTCATCTTAGGTCAACGCACTTTCAGTTTAATATAGTTCCATTTTATTTTAAAATTAAGGCCTTTGCAATCTTTGAAGGAATGCATCCTGAGAACTTCGTTTGAATTTGTCCAGTGGTTCATAAGATATTTTGTTAACAGACAAAATTAAGTCAATATGTGTGTAAAACTGACTAAGTTATAGCAATTATTGGATTTGATAAGTCGCTTGGCTGACGCTGCCATCTTGACTCAGGTTCAGACCAGAAGTTGATCAGTTGTAGAAGTATATCTGATATTTCATTTAAATTATTACAATGGTTTGTGAGATATTTTGCTGACAGTCAAACAGGATAACACAGGTAATGACAAAGTTTTAAGCAGAAACAGTTGTGTGAGAGTACATGTTGGGAACGAATTTTAAGTCTTACCCCACCAAATTTGAGCTTAATATATGTAAAATCGACTGAGTTACAGTCATTTTCTGTGTTTGCTAAGTTTGCTTTGCTGTGGTGGCCATCTTGAATCACAGTGACTCCAGTTGTAGAGGTACATCCAGTAATTATTTTCTTAAAGTTTAATTAAAATCTGTTCTGTGGGTCAGGAGATATTTTGTTAACAGACACAGACAGACAACAATATTATCACTCTGCCTTCACCTTCGACGGCGGGCGATGAATGGCGTTGTAGTTTGCATCCGAGTGTGTTTGTGGAATCTCTTGTCTGTTGATTGATGTGTTGTCAAATTAACTAATTGCATTTTTAAAGTTGTCCAGTTGAGTAAAAAAAAAAAAAAACCCAACAAGATGAATACATTCAATAGAAGGTCCATTGCAAAGTGTCTTTGTCGTCTTTAGTGTGTCCCGACTTTACCTGACACAAAACAGCTGTCAGTTGAAAAGGGGCGTTTTCTCTCCGTGACGAGGGGACGAACCCTCTGCTGAGGTGAGGCTGAATCAAAGTTTCACATCGAGCACTATTGTCCCCCCGAAGAATACATAGGAGTATTTATTTAGCATGTTCATTATCAACATGTTTTCTTGCCAGAGAGGACCCATTGAATGGAGAAATGAAAAGACATTTTCTCTCTCTCTCTTTCTGTCCCCATTTTTATCTGTTACAATGATGCTCCAGGTGCCATGGGGATCCCAGGGCCCAGCGGGGGGGAGCAAAGGCACCGTAAACAAAGAGCACTTCAGCTGCACGCCTGTGGTCCCCTCAGACTCCCTCAGAGCGAAACAAAGACTAACATAAATGTGGGATCCGTACTGCAAGAATAAAACTAAAACACTTATTTTAAGGAAAGCGAAATAATACAGAAAGCCGTGCAGTGTCTGGCTCTGCAGGATCTCCAATTAAGCTCGCACCAGCAATTCTGAGATTCCTGAGTTGAGGTATTGTCATAAGGTGCATTCAGTGCTGGTAAATAGGCCCTTCTGGTACATCGAACACTCTGGTATTATCGGGAACGAGTGGCACCTCACTTATTGCGATGTGAAAGGGATACTTGGGTGGCACACTCAGTGTTCTCCTAAGCGAAAATAATTCAAAGAGTGCTTTACACTCAGCAATCAAGTGGAGGGGCCCTGAAAGATTTGACCCCACCTCAACCGCCCCCTCCCCCACAATTTTTTTTTAAATTTTTATTTCAGCCACTCATTTTGAATCAAGGCGCTGACTATGTTTATTTGATCCCGTTCTACAAACTCATCTCTCATTTTAAAGTCAATGGGAGGAAATTAAGGCCAGCTACTGCACCTTTCGCCCGGCCTCGTTGTTATGGAGATTCATGGCCGCCCGAGCGTCCTGCCCAGTCTCCAAGGCATCGACGAACTGCTTGGAGATGGCCTCGCCGAAGCCGACGTTATCGCTGCAGCCACCCCAGAGCCAGCCATGACCGCCTAAGAAAAGAACACATAAATAAATGAAAATTAATAATCAGTTCTGTTTCACAACGTATTGATTGATTGTGCACAACGTATTGTGCGCAGTGAATGATTTCCGTCATTCTCTGACCTCGTTGTCCATTTCGGCTGTCATCACATCCGCAGTTGTCAAAGTCTCCCAGACTGCAGTTCCTGGTTAAGGTGTACATGACTCCTGCCGAGCTGATGGCGTGGACAAACGCTGCCTCACGGTTTGCTGTCAGCAGAGGGGACGCTTTAGCAATCTTGTCTCATCAAAAATATATATTTTTAAATTACTATTATTTCACAAATTGGAAAATGAAACGTTATAAATGTGTTTCACCTTATACAGGATTTTCAAAACAATCCATTTTTTAACACAAAAATCACAAAATAACGCATCGCATACTTTTTATTTCATGTTTAAAGTTTCTCCAAATTCAGAAGGTTCTGGTTGGAGCAGTATCACAAGTTTATCTTTTAAATCTGTATGTTTCACAAGTTTGTTCAGCTTTTTCAAATCCCAGCTTGTAATAAGTTTACTGTAATTTATGAATTTCTGTAATTTACTAATTTTGTGCACTTTTTTTAATTCAAAAGAGACTTTAAATTTTTGAATTAACAAATTGGTTTTCTGCATTTTGTTCAGGAGTGCTACACTAGTATCGATGGTACTCATGCTTGCTTTAGTAAAGCTAATTTTATACTGTCAAACACGTGTTTGAACACGTTTGAAGGTCACATATTAGACACAATTATAAAGTTTTGTTTTTTTTTTCAAGTAAAAGTGCCCATGCTAAAGCACAGATGCATGTCATTCCTGTTTCAAACAATGAAACTGTGTCCAAAGACAAGTACAGTTACATCAAACCTTGTATTGCTGTGTGAGGGTGTCTGAGCCGGTCTTACCACTGCGCAGGCTGCTGTGTGTGGACAGCTGCAGGGCTCTCTCTGGGCAGTTCCAGCGGTCCCAAGTGAACTGGTATTTGCATTCCTCGATGCCAGTCTGAGCTCCTGCTGCCACGCTGCTCGAGTAAATTAGGTAAGCCTGCAGTAGAGACACTGCATGGTTTTAAACTCATAAAACAGCATACAGGTGCCTGCAGCAATGCAAGCAGAGGGCTTTAGAAAATCTGTCACGCTGCATACAATGCTTAGAAATACGTTAGCAAGAAATTGGTCTAAGGAAGGCCAAAGCGCTTAAACTCTCTTTTTCACCTGATTTCTTTTTTCAATACTAGAACTAAACAAGCAGAAAGGGTGTAATAATGGGGGAATAATGCCTTATAAAAAGCAGAACATTATTATAGCCTACTATTATAAGAAATAGAGAACACAATGACTTGTTGAACGTTCTCAGATCGGTGTGTTCCGTCCTGCTGCTCTGCTGCTTGTTCAGACTGCATGAATGATAATATAACTAATATGTCTCAAGTGGCCTTCAGGGAGATGGAGTACCACCTCTTTCACAGGGGTCTGAATCACTAATGATGACCACCCACAACAGCCTCTCCTGCCCTGGCTGCTTAACACATTCAACCCTTGAATACACAGAGCCTCAGAATAAGGTCAAGTGTACCGTGGGGGCAAAAAAATCACAAAAGGCCAAGAATATCACTGATTTTGAGCCTTTGTTAAATACACACAGGTAGCTGAGCTTGTCGATATACTTCACACAAAGACTGGGGTTTCTCTCCATGTTCCTGTTGGAGGGGGGAAGAAAAAGAAAAGAAGAGGAAAGATCAAAAGAAAGTTGGCTTACCTTGGGTCCAGTCATCAAGAAATTATTCACTGACCTGGAAAAGGAGACAGCTTATTCACTCAGGGAAGAGCCACAAATTCCTCTGCTAACGTCTCTCATTAGTGTGCTGTGGATCACGTTAAAAACCGTGAAACCATCCAAACTGTTCAAATGTCTTCAAATGAAGTCCTGCTCATGGAGGAATGGTTGGTCATGTTTTCTTGTTGGAAATGTTTTAATGATATGTCTACATCATCATGGAAGAAATAAATAAGGATAAATTTTGAAATTCACAACCTTTTCTGGAAAAAAAAAGCCACTCATTTGACCAATCAAATGAACTCTGAAGTGAGAGCAAATTGTTCGTGCTACAGCAGAAATACTTCTTGTATAAAAGGTATCAATGTAAACATCTGTTGAAGTTGATCAAATCAATTCAGTTTTCTCTACGTTTTGCAATTTCCCGATGCATGAACCCAGTTTTCAGCAAATTAAGCTGACGAGGATGAGTAAAAATATTAATATTTAGTGGTGAATGTAACTTACCAGCAGCAGTATGACCTCATGTGAGTCATGAGTATAAAAATGTAATAAAATGTCTCCCAGTGGATGAACATCCTGACAGGTGAGAGTGCTGACTGGTCCCAAAAGCCTGCAGACAGCACAGAGAATGGAGAGGAAACTGAGCTACCAGCACATGAAACTTCACCAGGAGCGATCAGGACACAAGGAGGGGGCTCTGAAATGGAGCTCCTCTCGTCCCAACAAGAGATTATCTGCTTAATTAAAGATTTTCCCCCCTTCTTAGCCTCCTGGCCAATCAGGGGGGTTTGCACCAAGGAGAGACTGAAATGATCAAAAGGGCACCCCTGGGCCTTCAGGGCCGGGCAACGGTGGCTTCCCTGCCTCCATTCAAGAGCTAGGGAAGATCCGTTTAATCCCGCAGGAAAAGAGTAACACTGATCCCCCGAAATTCTGCTCAGAAAGTGGGGTTTATTCAGAATATCTGGGGCGCAGCTGATTGTCGGGGATTAGGGGAAGATAGCGCTCGGGTTTGATGATGGGGCTGCAAAAGATGAGCCCGTGTGTTTTTGAGGAAGTAGTTCTGGATTTAACAAAGTCGTGATTAAATCAGAGCTGAAACACAGAGCCGGCTGCTCAGGCCAACACCCAGCCTTGTCTTGGTGAGTTGTTTCATTTCATGCAACAAACATCCTGAATGAAATACAGTCAAGCTCTGTTTCTGTTAATCCACATGCAGTTTAGACAAATGGGAGATGTTGGCCTCAATATGCTATTTAAATTATTATTACTCACTGGAATATGTTTTTATTGTAAAAAAAAACAAAGTTTAATATAAAAAAATAAGTCTGTTGCCATTAATTCTTGGAAAATCGCTAAAGAAGATAAGCACTAACCCCCCCACAAAACATAAAAACCAATTGGAAAATGATGACAATGATCAGATTTGGGAGAATCTGCATCACTAATCCAAACAGTGCTTTCCTAATACTGCAAAAAAGGTTAGTCCCCCACCGTCTGACCCTTACAGGTCTCTTTTCTTTGTTTTGCAAACGTCTTGAGTGCAAATTAGGATTAAATTAAAGTGAAATGAATAATCTTGGAATGGGGAACTTTGAAAGGATGAGTTTGGATTAGAGTTTAATGAGACATAACAACTGAGATGAGACAAAAGTAGAAGCTATGTTTTATTAAACCCTTTTTAAAATAATTTATTGGTTCACAAAAATCACCAACAGGAAAAAAATTTAGGTCATCTTACTGGAATAATTTTAAAAATGCAACTTTTGTAACTGATTCTTTTGATAAATGTCCTGAAGGTGTTTTAAACAGCTAAAAGTGTAGCTTATTTTTTTGTTTGTTAATTCATTTAAACTGAGATGTGATTATAGGCCGTGTAGAATATAAATGTCACGTGTAAAATATAATTGAATAATATTCTCGTTAATTTCCTTCATTTAAGATGATGAGGCATTTGTTTTAATAAATAAATAAATACTACAGCTCTCTAGCCTATTAAACACATCTTAGAGCTCTGTTTCTGCAATGTTCTGTAAAGTTTGCAAAATCTTAAGCTAAATCCTGCAGAACATGTTTGACAACCCATCAAATCACAAATTCAGATTTGCCTGTTAATCAGCCAGCTGCATCAGACAAGTTTGGAAACATCAGTCTGAAGCCGTCTGACTGCGGTGAACTGTCGGAGCGTTCGCACCGAGGTGTTGCCCAGCATGAAGAGGATGGCCTGACAGTCAGCAGCCAATGGAATAAAAGGGCTGATGTCACTGCTGAAGTGACAGAGGTCAGCAGTTCTGGCTCCACTTACACTAGACTGATGGCAGTTTTCCATGGCATGCAGCAGCCTTGCTTTTCTTGCTTACATAGACAGTAAACACACATTTGCTGCTTGCTCACAAAACAGTGGGAGGATATACAAGGTGTGCAGCAATTAAAACAATTTAACAATAAATAAATTAAATTAAATTGCTAAATAGTCTTGATGGCAAACGCTCCTATGGGCCATATCATTTTTGTTCCAAGACTTTTTGTTCTTCATGTTTAATATGGTTCTTAATTATACAGTTTTATTTTTCCATAAATCCCTTAGACATGTTGCAAATAATAGGAGTAGCTTTTTATCTCTTCTATGCACTACTGGACAAACTTGATAAAAACTTTTGAGTTTTGACCTGAAGTCACCGCTTCGTAGAGCTTAACATGAAATTTCTTTCCTCTGCTATACCAAGTGTCTTTGTCCAAATTCTGCATCTACAGTCCTCAACTTTATTATTTGTGCTTTTATCAAAATCCTAAACATCTCCAGTTGAAAAACTTGTATCTGCTTTGAAGTTTTTGCCTGGAAAAGACCGTACTGATGTAGTAGAACAAAAATAAATATAAATATATTGGGGCCTCATCCTCAGTAACTGCTTTGGTCAGTTGTGGTTAAGGAAAAGCTGAGTCAAAAGGTAAAGCTCTCAGTTTACTGGTCTGTCTACATTGCAGCCCTCACCGTTGGTCAGAAGGCTTGGATCGTGACCGAAAAAAATTAGATTCTTGATCCAAGCGGTCAAAATGAGCTTCTTTCGTAAAGTGGCCGGGCTCAGCCTTAGAAATAAGCTCCATCATCCGGGGGGAGCTTGGAGTAGAGCCAGTGCTGCTTCACATCGAAATGAATCAGTTGAGGTGATTCGGGCATCTGATTAGGATGCCTCCCAGACACCATCCTTTAGAGGTGTAGAACTGGATGGATGGATTGTGCAACAAATGTTCATAATTTGTACAAATTTGTTGAAATTGAGTAATCACATACATTTCTAACTACGTGCAAATGGTCATCAAAGCAAAAAATATGACCAGATTTGCTTTTATGCTTTGCATTTTGTAAGATGATAAAAACAAGTGCAACTTTGCAATCATAAAAATGATTTATTTCAAGTGTAAGAGATACAAAAAAAAACATTCATTTGAAATAAATGTGCCCTTTTACAACACTAGAAATGTGTTACTCTCTAAAAGGTTTGTGACAAATGTTTCAAGAAGTTTTTTTTTCTTTTTACACGGTAAAATCTCATTGTACAGTAAACTTGCCAAATGTCAATAGCCCACACTTTCTTATGGAGTTTCTCTTTCAAGATTAAAGTGAATTTAAGAGAATCCAAACAAATGATTATATAAAAACATTAAATCACATTTTACTTCTAAATGCTAAATTTTAAATTTGATCATGTAGACAACTTTCTTTAAGGCATTTGGGCCAAAGATTTCAATCATATTGCACTTTATTAAAAAAAATCTACCTACTTCACAAGTCTTATTGGCCTCATTTGATTGAGAGGACAAATGTAAATATTTCAGAAAAAATACAAACTTTAATTTCTGAGTTTGTGATGACGTCTGAGGCTGTTTTACATATAAAAAAAATAAATAAATGTCAGAAATTTTAACTTATTGCAAAGGTGGCAGATGGAGACAGTGAATGTCAAAGTGTGTCCAAGTAAAATTCCTTTGAGCTGTCATGAATGGTGAACTCAGTACATCAATAACCTAAATAAAGGCCTAATTTTGTTGATATTAAACTTCAACATGGCAGTTTACTTGTTAAGAAATGCTATTACCAAATATAGTAATAAATTGGCTGAAAATGTAAAAATAAGATGAAAATCCTTTGATGAAGCACCACTAACTTAAAGCTTAATGACTTGAGTTTGCCTGCAAGGAAAAGGTTATCTTTCAAAGTGCTGAAAACAATACAAAATATACCAAATTATTAAATATAGTTAAATAGATGACTCTGTCGAAAACTGTTTTTGCTCATACTCAAATATGGCAAAAATGGTTGGAAAATATTGTGTTTGCACAGGTAGTCAAGATTTTTATTAATCACAAATAATCTGTGAACAGAACAAAGACTTCTGCAACTTTTATGGAAACAATTCTTGATATTTTAGTCTCACATAAAGGTTTAACTCATGATTCAGAAGCATGGTAATCATCACCGCACCAGTGAATTGTTGCTACATCCTCAGTTGTTGACCCTTTTGTAACGCAGCCCACCCTGACTCAACCACTTTTGTAGCTGCCGTCACCCGTTCGCTGCACACGAGCCACGATCATCTCCTTGGAAACCTGCTTGCAGTCTCTGGCTAAACCTACGAAGCACATGAGATCTATAAAGGCCGTGGTGAGGTTGATCTTACAGCCAAACTCACTTGTAGCGTAGTCAAATGGGAATGTGTGATGGTAGTTGTGGAAGCCTTCCCCTAAAAGAAATAAAATGACAACCCCTAAAAAACTCATACTTTAAGAATTTTTGACACAACTGATGTCAAAAGAGTAAACAGAAACAGACTCAATGAAACACAAGAATTTGACTTTAAAACTGTTAAAAAAAATGAGTGATGATGCCTTACCTATGGCACTTAAAGCAACAAATGGATTTTCCCTTGGGTTGATGGCCTTGTCGTAAGGTCTGTTGCCCCACATGTGTGCAGCACTGTTTACCAACCAGGTGGCATTAAGCACCATGGCGTACCTGAAGAGTCCAGGAACAAAGTACCCCACCATCAGGGACTCACCCCAGAAATAACAGGGCACCAGCATTGGGGCAAGGAAGCAAAAGATCACCACAGACATTTTGTAGTGCCTGAAACAAAAAAACAAGTTGCATCAAACTCAAATTTCCTTTTGTGTTGTTTGATTAAAGCTAAATTGCTAATGCTAACACACATACTGTGTGTATATACAGTATAAACAAACGCAACTGTGCATAATTGACTTAACTCCCTGAGCTTGTGGCTTTGACTACTGTTAATCCCCTTTTTTCTGAGAACAAAGTGAAAATCTGGGATTGCTTCCAGAGGAGCAGAGTTGTTGACCAATCAGCAGTCAGTGTGATCATGATCACTGTAGCTCAAACCACAACATCATGTGCAGCTTAAGTATGAGAGAAACATCATTGTCCAAAGCAGATTCAACACTATCTTTTTCTAATACAGAAATGATATAACATATATTTTCACAGCTGGCATGAGCGTTTTGTTTGATGAGGGAATGATCGAAATCTTAATGACCATCATTTTCATCTTCATGCTTTTAACGTCTCCTCACCGTCTCTGGAACGTCACCACTTCATCTGCCCTCAGATCTGCCAGCTGCAGTTTCTGTCCCTTTTCGATGACGTCAGGATGTTTTCGGACCATCAGCCAGCCAATGTGAGAGAAGAAAAAGCCGCGCTTGGCGTTGTGGGGGTCCGCACTGGTTTCAGAGTACTTATGGTGGACGCGATGATCCCTCGCCCACTCATAAATATCATTCTACGTACAAAGAAAAAAGGGGCATGCAGAAGACAAGAAGATTATGAAAGCACTTTAACATAGAGTTAGAGTTTCAGATTATCAGATTGAGGTCACAGATTGTGTAGTAGCAATAAAAGGGGAAAAAATTACGTCATATAAATTTCACAGTATAATATAACACTTGGTGCTCTGCTCCTTTAATGCCAACATTTCTCATTCCAGTAGTGCAGCTGCTGCCAAACTAAAAAGGTGCAATAAGTCATTTTTTTTGCTTGGTTTACCTGAAATGCCATGGAGTTTCCAACAGCGAGGAAGACTCGCAGCGGGAAAGACGCCTTGTAGGATCTGTGGCTCCATAATCTATGAGCACCAGCAGTCACACCCAGAGCACTGTAGATGTAGCACACCACAGCTGGGAGAAAGAGAGGCGGAGAGGAAACATTAAAACCTCCAACAACTCCGCTCAAGGTTATTTACGGTACATAGCTGAAAAATATTTCCACAGGCAAAGAGAAAAATCAAAATATGAAAGATTAAAAACAGATTGAGTTAAACAAAGACTTAAGTTCAGTTGTAAAAACAGTTAATGTGTCAACTTTTAAAGATGGTTCCACAAGACAGAAGCAAAAACACAAAAAGCTATCTGCATTTGATTCTAAACCTAGAAAAATGTAAATAATTAGTACCCTTTGTCTCTAAAAGCGAAACCTTTTTATACAGTACAATGAGACAAATGATTTTAGGTGAGGAGAACATTATTTTTCATATGTGCAAAACATTTTCCACCCAGGTTGTAGCATTTTGCATCATTTTTAATGAATTAGGAAAGTTTTTTTTTAAGCTAAAACAACATTGAGACAGTCCAGCCTGTTTTTAATATTATCCTTACAGAAAACCCACAGGCTTCCTGTTGAAAAAAAACATGTTATCACAAGAATTTTAGTTAAAATATTATCAGGAACATATCTAAAACCTACAGTTTTTGAACATTTTGATGGTTAAATATCTCAAACTCATGAATAGTCCAATAGTTATGTAAAACTCATAGGATTATGTT
>JAVKLF010000073.1:7333285-7345925 GCA_034783495.1 Millerichthys robustus | reverse complement strand
AACATGAAATAGTGTTTCTCATTGTTATATCGGATGTTGGCAGGTATGATTTAGGCTTCTGAGATTCTGTTCAAATTGAACATGTTAGCTGTTTTAATTGAACAAAATGTTTGATTTTGTATATTTTGTATGTGAATTATGTAAACTGGCAGTGAGATTTAGAATATTTGTTGGGGGCTATGGACCTCTAAAGGTCAGATCTACGAATCGCCCTTGATTTAAGATTTTCTATGTGAGAGTTGACATGTTTGTACCTTTGGAGAGACTGATAGCTATATAAAATGGAATGGTTAGCTGGTTAAAAAAAAGGATAAGTGTAAAGAGAACATCCTGCTTTGAAATTGTTTTAACTTCACAAGTAAATGTGGGAGAAAGCATGAGATGAATGAGTTGTGGAGGATAAAAGACCATAAGAAAAAGATGCCTTTCCTTATTGAAATGCACTGGATGACTTCAGAGGGCGGGAATCAAATAGACCATCAGATGTTCAGTAGAGCAATTTTATGCAAGCACACACAAACGCGCACACACACACACAGACAGAAGCACCAGCATCTCAGGAATGTAGCCGTTTTCTTTTAAAGCTGTGTGACAGATTTTCCCTTCACAGTTGGAGTCTGGAAAATTTGTACAAACATGAAGACAGCACATACCAAGCTGGCTGATTTTTTTATCAGCATTCATACACTAGAAATGAGCATTTATACAGAAGGGGAAAAAAAAACTTGTTTAGAAGATTAAAAAGTAATTGATTCTCTTTTGTTTTTCTTGTAATTGTTTCTCCCCTGAGTAAAGGCAGATGAACCGTTTTTAGCCTCAGGGGGATATTTGTTTCATGTGAACTCTAGTCACAAGAATTTTCAAACGTTTGTGCCAGTTTTTTCTCTGTTTGTTATCATGAGTGGGGAAAAATGTGAGGCAGCCAAATTAATCGAAGGGAAAAAATGACTACTTAGGAATACAGCTATGTTAGGATTGTTTTTCCTAATGAGTCACACTGTATTTTTATATTTAGTCAGATAATGGTTCATGAGCTATTTTGCTAACAGACATAAAGGGTTGGCTCCAACAGGTTTTAAACCATAATCTTGCATGATCTGCTAGCGCTCAGAGTATGTGTTGTTGCCAACTCTCAGCTACTACCACACCAAATTTTAAACTCATATCTTTAAAAGTGGCTGAGTCATAGTCATTTTAGTGTTTGCTTTAGTTGATTAGCTTTGTTGGCTTTCTTGAACCAGTTAAATGCACATCAACATTTTTTTTTTAATTCTTCCTTATCTTTGTGTTTTGCTTTGCAGTGAGGAGAAGAGTGAGCAGCTTCTGGACACCAGGCAGGAGCTGGAGAATATGGAGGTGGAGCTCAAGAGACTTCAGCAAGAGGTCACCAGTCCTATCCACTTAAACACAACTATATGCACATGACATATAACCATTCCAGTGACTTCCTTTTCACATCCACCTGCTCCTCTTTTCTGTTTCCAAGTACTTTGTGTCTGAAACGCTGCCAGCCTTTAATCAGCTAGCGGGTGATTTAGCTCATTAGGGGCTATTCATACTATTTTTAGTCTGGCTGCAGCCTCACATGGCTTTTGATTTGGACCAAGCTTTGATCTTACTGAGCTGCTGAGAAAAGTTTGAACTAAACACAAGAGGTGACGGATTAGCTTTTCTTTCTTTTTCTTTTTGCAAAAAACAATAAAGTGAACAGTGTGTATTTTTAATTTGTTTTACGTCGCAACAAATAATTGTTACTCTAAGATATTCCAGCACACATAAAAGATTCCAAGCTTGATGTTCTGTTTGATTCTGTAGGTTCCGGGGTACCACTCGTGCATCTGTTTTTTCATGACTTCAGTCATTACTGTACGGAACTAGACACTTATGCCCTGTGTTTGTCTGCGAACTCCCACAGAGCTTTCAGCTGTTGTCGGACGCTCGGTTGGCTCGGGCCTACCGGGATGAGCTGGACGCCCTCAGAGAGAAAGCCATACGTGTTGACAAGTTGGAGAGTGAGCTCAGCCGGTACAAGGAAAGACTTCATGACATTGAGTTTTATAAGGCGAGAGTTGAGGTATGCAATGGTACATCCTCAGAGCATGGCTAAAAAAAAAGTCAAATGTGGCCAGTAAATATTAGTGAAAAGTATAAATTTACACAAAAACACACTATTAGATGAAGTAAATCCAAAACAAAAGAAACTGACATTTTTACAAAGATGCAGTGTGGATACGGAGTTCTGAATGGTGTTGTGGATTTTGCAGGAGTTGAAAGAAGACAACCAGATTCTCTTGGAGACAAAGACCATGCTGGAGGAGCAGCTGGATGCTAGCAGGACTCGATCTGACAAACTGCACCTTCTGGAGAAGGAAAATTTGCAGCTCAAATCCAAAATGCACGATCTAGAGATGGTAGGATGGTGTTTTCAGAGTGGAGACATAGTCATTTTCATAATTGTTTACCTTGAACCAATTAATCCTTCATGTCCAGGAGCGGGACCTGGACCGTAAGCGAATGGAAGAGCTATTGGAGGAGAACCTTGTGTTGGAGATGGCCCAGAAACAGAGCATGGACGAGTCCCTACACTTAGGCTGGGAGCTGGAGCAGCTATCGAAGACACCAGAGCTGACTGATGGTAAGATGAAAAGCCTAGAATTGTGGGGGAGGGGGAGCACAGAAAGAAATGGAAGAAGCAGGTTGACCAGTTTGGAGGCTACAGATGGCAGACAGACCTGGCTTCATTCACTGATCCTGCCATCCTCCTGTATTTGCCAACCGCCACTGGGGTTTTCTTTTCACTTGGTTAAGACCTGTTCTGTAATTAATATTCAGTGGCTCCATAAAGATAAGCTGTGTGTTTGGATTATACAAGCTGC
Organism: Millerichthys robustus; assembly: GCA_034783495.1. Taxonomy (NCBI): domain Eukaryota; kingdom Metazoa; phylum Chordata; class Actinopteri; order Cyprinodontiformes; family Rivulidae; genus Millerichthys; species Millerichthys robustus. The sequence goes on along the minus strand of JAVKLF010000073.1, from coordinate 7,343,049 downwards.
TAAGAGGTTTAGCTAGCCAGAGATCTGGATAAAGACTTCATGTTGGGTGGATGTTTGTTAAAAGGTGCTTTAAAGGAATTAAGACTTGTAAAGTTCAACCATATGTTAATGGACTAATTGATCCTTTTTGCTTGTTAAAGACTCAAAATCTATTAGTAGCTGCTAAAATGTGATGGTATGCTTTAATGCAGTTTTCATTGATTCAGTCCCACAGAAGTCTTTGGGCGAGGAGGTGAATGAGTTGACCTCAAGTCGCCTGTTGAAACTGGAGAGAGAAAATCAGGCCCTGCTGAAAACTGTGGAGGATCTCAAAGGAGCAAGCAGTCAGGATACCATCACACAACTGTCCAAACTCCGTCAAGAAAACCAGAAACTTAACCACAAAGTAAGCAGAGTGCATCCATAACTGTTTTCATTGGTGGGCTGCCAGAAATCACCCCGCAGGCGGCCAGTTAAATTGCCCTGGTTTAAGTTTTAACAATAGCTGTGGTTTGGAGTACTATTGAAATAAAGGGATCATATCAGTGTTTCTGTGTAGTTTTAGAAGATTGCCCACATTGATTCCCCTCAAAGACTCCTTTAAATTATAGCCCCTCGACAATGAGATCCCCACTATTGGCATACTGCACCAGCTCTCCTCTGTAATAAATCACCCAAGCACTTGGCTTAAGACCTTTTCTCACAGTGTCGATGAGGAAATAGAATGAGAGGAGAGGATAAAGGGGGTGAAAAGCAAAGCCGTAAATCCAGTCAGCACTGCACTGCTTTTTCTTTTTCTCAGTCTTCGACACTGGAACACTTTCTCAACTACTTTCAGAAACAAAAGATTCTCTCTTTTCCCTCTGAAGAGAACAGAATAAATTTGTATTTGTGTCCCACAAAGAGAAAATCCACGATGGGGAATTTAGTTCTGAGTGACATGAGGACCTAAATCAGTGCTCATTTAAATATGAAAGATGCTAAGAGACTTTTAACACAGAATTGTGTATTTTTAATGTTTCTTTGTGTGAGTGGGCAAGTATGAGCTTGTATGCAGTTAATACAGAACAAAGTATTCTTTTCAATATTTTATTGCATATTTACTGCAAAAAATGCTTGTTGTACAAATGCATTTTTTAATATAAATATATTTACTTTTTATGTGTATGAGGAAGTTGTGAGTATCTGAGAGTATTACCAACTCAAAACCCTGCCTTTTTGTTTCAGAGCTTAAACTAATCATGTGGCACCTACCAAACACAAATTATAAATTAAAAGGAAACAAATTGTTTTGTTTTTTTTTGCTATTAACTATAAATTTTTATCAGCCAATATGTTGAATAATACTATGCCAAAATGTTCATATCCTTACTCATCTGTGCTTGCCGTTTTTTTCATTGCCAGAAATTACTGCATTTAATGGCAAATTAGGAGAAGGAATTCAATCAGCTGCTTTGACAAACTGTAGTTATCACAAGAAATAAACCAAAAACGTTGCTTAAAATTTGACCTTTTTGGCAGTAACAGAAGCTTGGAGAAAAGTAAGATCTCAAAAGATGCACGTCATGTAGAAAAGTGGAAGGTTGTCTGACTGCTGCAAAGAGAAAAACTGTAACAAGGTGGACAAATAGAGATGACACTCCGCATTCTGTTGTGTTCTGACTTGGGTCATATTTTATTTAGATTTCAGGAAGTCTTTTTTTTTTTTTTTTACAAGAAGGAATAATATTATGCATTTAGACGAAATGATAACAGTTATATTTGTTAGGAGCAGATACAGATTTAGAAAAAAAATTTTTTTTTTAAATGTTGGTGTTTCTTTAAATAATCTTCCTTTTTCTTCCTTTGTAGTTGGAGCAGCTGGAGAGGGAGCTGACAGCAGACAGAGGGTCGCTCCGAAGTGCTGAGTCGCTGAGCACAGATCTGATGAAGGAAAAGGCTTTGCTAGAGAAAACTCTGGAGACGCTGCGGGAAAACTCAGAGAGACAGGTACACACACTTAAAAGGACATAGGGACTTCATTTTAGTATCTAACTTTATTTCCTAACTGTCTTGTCACTTATAAACCGCAACACTCATGTTTTGATCAGTTGAACAGTGATATGTGAGACACATCTTTATTAAGACAAAGTGCAAAGATTTCTGTTTGTCTGTGGATGGGATGTATTGCTCACTGTGTTCTGAAAGGACTTCTTTGTTGTACCTTTAATTAGTTTGACCATCTGAGTCGTTAAATGTGGCTTTGATGAGCTTCAAAAGAAAGGCAAATGAATTTCTGTGCTGGGTCAGCATCTCTATCAGTAAACATGATGAGCTGTAACGAATGCTATGCTTTTCTGATTCTACACTGATGTTCAAACAGAAGCTTTTCAGAGTTCTTTTTGTTCACATGATCCAAGGTTTCTACCCTAGAGTTGCTATTCTTCTTCAGAAATGTCTGATTAGACAAAGTTAACACCAATTGTTTCCCCCTTTAAGCTCACATGTGACTTGAATTTGTGTAAATGACTTGAAACATAAATATTAGGTATTTAAAACTTTTCTGTTTTCCAGATGAAAGGTCTGGAGCAGGAGAACGCTCACCTGAGCCAAACCATATCGTCTCTCCGTCAGCGCTGCCAGGTGGGAGCAGAGGCTCGCGTCAAAGACGTGGAAAAGGAGAACCGGGTTCTTCACGAGTCCATCTGTGAGACCACCGCCAAGCTGAACAAGATGGAGTTTGAAAGGAAGCAGCTCCGTGAGTGGCATGTTGTTTCATAGTTTCTGTGGTTTTTAAAGGTAATGGAGGACATTCTAGTTTAGTTTTTAAATTATAATATAAAAGGATCACAGTGGTGATTTGTCTGTAAAACAAATGAGTTTATTTAAATGCAGGTAAAGAGCTTGAAGCAATGAAGGAGAAAGGTGAGAGAGCTGAAGAGTTGGAGATTCAGATTCAGAAGCTGGAGCGAGAAAATGAAAGCCTGCAGAAGAAGGTTGCCAGTCTTGGGATCACATGTGAAAAGGTCCGATGCATTCTCCATACTTTTAAATAGTTTTTTTGCACCATTTATTTTCCGTCAAATAATTTTTGCACGTAATTCAGTCTCAGTTTACTTTTTCTGCTTCTCTTCTCAACATAATCTATCTCTATTTTATGTAGGTGTCTTCTTTGGAGAAGGAGAACTCGGAGTTGGAAGCAGAGGGCCGTCGTCTGAAAAAGAAACTGGATGCCCTGAAGAACATGGCCTTCCAGCTAGAAGCTTCGGAGAAGGAGAATTCCCAGCTGGAGCAGGAAAACCTGGAGCTCCGGCGCTCAGCGGAGACTCTACGGTCAGCGGGGGCTAAGGCCGCTCAGCTGGAAGCCGAAAACCGAGAGCTGGAGAGTGAGAGGAGCCAGATGAAACGCAGCCTGGAGCTACTGAAAGCTTCGTCCAGAAAGACGGAAAGATTAGAGGTACTATTAGACATACTAAACTAGAAAGTAGACAAATATACAGCTGTGGGTGGCGTTTAGTTTCAGATCTGAAACCTATTCATCTACTGAATATCTAATTTTTCTGATAATCTTCTATTTTTACTTGCTAAGTTGGCCTGAATAGAGTTAGTTTTAGGTAATTAAGGGAAAAAGTTGAATTTAAGTCATGTGTTACATTTCCTATAAGTACATTATAGGACACTTAGCTAATAATAGCATCATAGAGCAATATAACAAGTTTATAGATCATATTAAGTTTCAAATTTGTCTTTTCCTCTTTCAGATGAGCTACCAGGGCCTTGATACAGAGAACCAGCGCCTGCAGAAGGCGTTAGAGAACACTAGTAAGAAGATTCAGCAGCTCGAGACAGAGCTGCAGGAGGTAGAAACTGAAAATCAAACTCTGCAACGGAACCTGGAGGAACTGAAGATCTCTAGCAAACGCCTGGGGCAGCTGGAGCAGGAGGTGGGTTGGATCAACAGTCAGATGTACTCTGAGGATCTGAGAAACGCAAAATATGAGTCGCTGTTAAACCAAATGCGTCTCTCAACAGAGATGTGAAATGTTTCAAATGTTTTAGACTAAAAAGGAATCCTATGAATTGATTTTCTTTCCATCTCCACTTGTCAAAACTCTGTCCCACCCAGAACAAAACGCTGGAGCAGGAAAGCTCTCAGCTGGAGAAAGATAAGAAGCTTCTGGAGAAGGAGAACAAGCGTCTGAGGCAGCAGGCCGAGATCCGCGACTCCAAGCTGGAAGACAGCAGCCAGCGGATCTCTGCCTTGGAGAAGGAGAACCGCACCATGGGCAAGGAGATGATCTTCTTCAGGGACTCCTGCACACGAGTTAAAGACCTGGAGAGGGAGAACAAGGAGCTGGTCAAACAGTCCAGTATTGAAAAGAAGACGCTAATGACGCTCAGGGAGGTAAGCAGAGCTGGAGCAGTGTTTTTTTTTACATCTCCAAATAATGATCTGAAACATGACAAGATTTACAATTCAAAGCGTTGCTGAGGATGTTCTTGTGTATGTAGGAGCTTGTGAGCGAGAAACTGCGAACTCAGCAGATGAATAATGATTTAGAGAAGCTGACTCACGAGCTGGAGAAGATCGGTCTGAACAAAGAGCGGCTCCTCCATGACGAGAGCTCCGACGACAGGTATCCGTGCACAAACCCAAAACCAGAAACATTTGCTGCTCTGTGGTGTTGCAGAAAAAGGATTTTGAGAAATCTTTTACAATCAAAAACGTTAAAAAGAGTCAGGGAATCAAAATAAATCAGGTCATTGCTGTGGGTTTAGTCAGTCTTGCTGGATCTCTGTACAATGTTTATTTCTACACTCCACACATAAACAACCATCTGAATAATTATTTAGGTTTAGGCTCCTGGAAACCAAACTAGAGTCTACTCTGAAGTCTTCTTTGGAGATCAAAGAGGAGAAAATCGCTGCTTTAGAGGCCAGGCTGCAGGAATCCTCCAACCTCAACCAGCAACTTCGTCAAGAGCTGAAAACCGTGAGTAACACAGAAAAACCAAACTCCACACGTTCAAAACAAATATTCAGAAAATATGTACGGTAGTGCTTTGCATCTTATTTATTTATGGAGTACCATATTTAAGGAAACCGTAAACAAAGCCTTTCCTTAACAATTTACGTAGCAATTTGGTTTTTTGTCCACTTGAGAACAGCGAATACTCTCCTGCAGTCAAAATACAAAAAGCACTTAGGAATTCCCAGACTGATGCATGGATTTTATTTGCTTTTATACTTCCTGTTGCCAGCTGTCTAGCAAAGAGATGACAGGAAGTTAGAAAGTGGAGGAGGCTGGAGGTTGTCTGCTTCTCTTACACACTTTGTAATCTAAACTTTGAAATAAAAGACACGGCCGCTTGTAAATAATGCCTGATACTTATAAAGTCTGCAATAAATAACATTGTATAGGAGATGCTTTTAGTGTCTAGAAAAACACATGAAAGTATTTCATTTTGACATGTTTGTCTCTTTCTAGGTGAAGAAAAACTATGAGGCACTTCGTCAAAGAGAGGAGGAGGAGAGGATGGTGCAGAGCTCACCCTCTAAAGGAGAACACTCCAATGCCGTCAGTAAATGGGAAATAGAAAGCCAGGAAGCCACCAGAGAACTGCTCAAAGTCAAAGACAGATTAATTGAGGTGGAGAGGAATGTAAGTGAATGTTTGTTTGAGATGATTCAGGTGCCTCTCCTGTACTTGGTTGATGCATATATTAATATGTATTGTTTTAATGTTTGTATGTTGTTGTTTTTTTTTGCACAGAATGCCACGCTGCAGGCAGAGAAGGTGGCTCTGAGGAGCCAACTCAAACAACTGGAAACTCAAAGCTCCAACCTGCAGGCGCAGATCGTGGCCCTGCAGAGACAGACGGCCTCTTTACAGGAAAACAACACAACACTGCAGACGCAGAACGCCAAACTGCAGGTTCATTTCAGTCTACAAAATGTGCTATTCAAAATCACTGACAAAGCAGATATTTATACAACTTATTTGTTTTTGCTACGCTGTTTTACAAAATGATTTTAGAATCGTACCACGGAAATGTAAGGAAGCAGATGAGTTTGTGAATATTGCGTCGTAGTAGTAGTTTAAGTTTAAGGGGGTGCTCATCCATGCAGACATGCATCGTTAACTGACGGATGTTTTATTAGACCTGCCTCCACACTGTTTGACAGGTTTTCAAGCCTCTCTTATTAGTGGCAAGTTTTACACTGACCATAGAAGCTACTAGGTGCATTTGGAAAGTGTTTTATGTTCAAAGGGAGCTGTGAGTACGCTGAGAGTGCACTGTATGGAGTGTGATAACTGTGTGTGTGTGTGTGTGTGTGCGTGCGTGCGTGCGTGCGCTGCAGGAGCAAAAAAGGCACAGAAAGTATAACTTCATGAAACATAGTTTGTGTATTTGAATGTCAGAGTGAATAAATACAGCAATCGTGATTATAGAGGGATTCCAGACTGGGAAACCACTGTGACCATAAAAGGAACAAGGGGGAAAACAACATGTTTTCTGTTTTTTTTTTTATTTTATTTTAATTATTTTGTAAAGGAAGCTACATTAAAGCAGGAAGAACATCCTGAAAAGACACAGTGCCCCCTACAGACTAAGACTGCAATAATAAAAAGATTAGTACTGCTTCTTTCAGCACAGTTTAGATGACTTGTTTCCTTCCTCCATCTTTGTACTCCCTGGCCTGCCTGTAGGTGGAGAACTCCACCCTGAGCTCACAGAGTGCATCCCTGATGGCCCAGAACGCCCAGCTGCAGAGCCTGCAGAGCAGTGTCGAGGGGGAGCGAGAGGGGGCGCTGAAAGAGAAGGAAGAGTTGAGGGCGACGTACGAGCTGCTGCTCAGAGATCACGAGAAGCTGTCAGCGCTCCATGAGAGGCAGGCGACTGAGTACGAAGCTCTAATTGCGAAGCACGGTGGCCTGAAGACTTCCCACAAGAGCCTGGAGCAACAGCACAGGGACTTGGAGGACAAGTGAGACTCTTTTACTTTAGTAGTATCCAAGCTGTTTTTTGGGGGGCAACTCAGATGAGCCAAGAGAGGAACGGGCTATCTTACTTGCAGGTACAAGCAGTTCTTGCAAAGAAAAGGGGAACTGGAGGAATTGGAGAAAAATCTAAAGGAACAGCAGGAGAAAATGGCCCAGGAGAACCAGAGCCACCGAGCCACAGCTGACCAATGCAAACAACTGAAAGAGGAGAACGACAAGTCAGATCAACCTGCACAAGCTTTCTTTCATAGTTTTGCACATTTGTTGAAAATACCTCAATAGAGTGACGCACGCGATCTGGTTTTTTTTTTTAGACTCAACACGGCCTATCGTCAGCTGGCAAAGGACAACGAGAATCTCCAGCTGGACCATAAGAGCATGAAGAGTCAGCTGAACGGCGCAAAGCTGGAGCAGACCAAGCTGGAGGCTGAGTTCTCTAAACTGAAAGAAGAATATCAACAGCTCGACATCACCTCCACAAAACTCACCAACCAGTGTGAGGTAAGTAGAGACTTGTCGGATGGGCTTTTCTCATCTTTGACTTTTTGCTATATCACTTCAGATTTTGGTTCACTTGTTGTTCAGTCAAGTGTTTGAGAATCTTGTATATCTTTTTTTTATTGCACGTTAGTTGTTGAGCCAGCTGAAAGGAAACTTGGAGGAAGAAAACCGCCACCTCCTGGACCAGATCCAGACGCTGATGCTACAGAACCGCACACTTCTGGAGCAGACGATGGAGAGCAAGGACCTGTTCCACGTGGAGCAAAGACAATATATGTAAACCCAATAATGCACTTGGACTTAAATTAACAGCATATGTGTTTGTTTTATATCAATAAATGCAACTTTGTGTGTGTTTTAATTCTCATTGTGCAATCTTTAGAGATAAGCTGAATGAGCTAAGGAGACAGAAGGAGAAGCTGGAGGAAAAAATAATGGACCAGTATAAATTCTATGACCCTTCACCTCCACGCAGGTAATGAGCAGCTTCATCTAGTTCCATGTCTTGTAAAAGACAAAGGGCTCAAGTAGCAAAATGCATTGTTAAATAGCTTTAATTATCTGATGTAGTTTAGTTAAGTTCAGTTTGCTTGTTAGCCGTCTGAGAGGAGGCAGAAACTGCATATTTTTTGCATGTTTTTCTTCTGCCTCCGTTCCACACTCTGCCTTGCCTTTTTATTTTTTTTTCCTCCAAAGACGAGGCAACTGGATCACTCTGAAGATGAAGAAGCTGATCAAGCCAAAGAGCCGGGAGAGGATGCGGTCCCTCACACTGACTCCATCTCGGTCAGAGCTCGGAGATGTTTTCCTGTCGTTTCCTCAGGACAGCCAGGACAGCTCATCAATAGGCTCCGGCTCCAACTCACTGGACGACACGCTAACACAGAAGCCGAGCAGCAGTGAGTACAAAGCAAACGCACCAAGACCAATTTAGACCCAAGATTCAGAACAATTTTTAAGTCTTTTATTTCATTTTTTTCTTCCCTGACACTTGTGTATGACCAGTAACTGTGGCTTTGTACAGTAGCTGAATGGTTTCTTTAATACCTTTACTGCTCCTTTGACTTCTTTATCTCTCTGCGCGTAGGGAGGAGAGGGCAGCAGTCCCATGCCCAAGTGCAGGGCTCCTCCAATGGTATGCCGTGGGCGGGGAGGGAGGGCGGGGCTTATGACCCAACTGTCACGTCTCTTGGGGCATGTTTTTGTGAGTCCATCCGTCAGTGTCACTTTACTGTTGTAGAGGCTACAGTTGAGCTGTGCAGCAAAACAAGGTTGACACTGAATTTCAGATCTGGTTTAAAAAAATCTGTAATTTCATGTTTGAAACACAATAAGGTGCACTAGAGTACATATCAATTTTGTTTAAACTACCACTATTATTGAATTAAAACACAGTTCATTTTACTAGAATGAAAAATAATTTTAAAATACTGTATTCTACCTGAATTTGGGTTTGTTTTTGTTTTTTGTTTTCAGAATCCATATGAGAAAGCTTATAAAGTGGAAACTGGTGCACCTAAAGTAGTCGTTTAAAAAAAAAAAGATTTTCTGGTAGACTTGCTTTTGTAAAGCTCTTCAAATTATTTGTTTGCAAAGCTTTTTATGATAAGTATATTTGTGAATGTTTTCCCACAAATTCACTATTTGAAAAATCTAAATGGGCAAAGAAAACTCATTAGCAACACTGACATCTTGAGATCACAGACCTGTTATGTTACGTGGTTCCAGAACCAGAACTGTTTGAATGTACCTTGATGGAAAAAAACCAACCTAGCACTGCCTGGATGGAAAAAAGCAAAAAAACAGAATTACATCCATATCCCTCATGTGTTTCTTTAAGAGTACAGCATTTCATTTTGTAGGATAGCTGTTCAACTGATCAAAATTCAAGCTAGATCTAGTGCACCTCATTTAATTCAAACATCAAAAACCATTTTACTCCAAACTTTTTCTCAGATCTGAGTATTTTAACCTCCAACACATTTAGCTGAGTCCCCAACATGGAAACCTGCCAATCTGTGCAGTTCACCTGTAAGAGACAGCAACGCACTCGGTCATAGCGTCAATACTATTAAAAGGTGCAATAAAATATTGCTCATGTCCAGTTATCAAAAGATAGGCCAGTCATATTTACTTGAACTAAATGGACATTTATGTCATAAAATAGGAAGTAACGGGACATTTAAATGCCTCTGCAAGAAGAATATTTTTCTTCAGAATTTGACATGAAAAATCTCATCAAGGATGTTTGTTTTGGTAACACTGCAGTCTTCCCTGAAGCCATTAAGCCCCCCCCCCC